>CAMRHE010000721.1:510000-562643 GCA_947044405.1 Leptodactylus fallax | reverse complement strand
AAAGGAGGAAGGAAAGGCAGGAAGTGCAGGGAGCACAGGAGGCACGGAGATCACATGGAGGCAGGAAGTAAAGGAAGAAGGAAAGGCAGGGGGCATAGGGTGCACAGAGGGGTATAGGGATCACAAGAAGGCAGGAAGTAAAGGCGGAAGGAAAGGCAGGAAGTGCAGGGAGCACAGGAGGCATGGAGATCACATGGAGGCAGGAAGTAAAGGAAGAAGGAAAGGCAGGGGGCATAGGGAGCACAGAGGGGTATAGGGATCACAAGAAGGCAGGAAGGAAAGGAGGAAGGAAAGGCAGGGGGCATAGGGAGCACAGAGGGGTATAGGGATCACAAGAAGGCAGGAAGGAAAGGAGGAAGGAAAGGCAGGGAGTACAGGAGGCATAGGAATCACAAGGACGCAGGAAGTAGGAGGAAGGAAAGACAGTGAACACGAGGCAGGAAGTGCAGGGAGCACAGGAGGCATGGAGATCACATGGAGGCAGGAAGTAAAGGAAGAAGGAAAGGCAGGGGGCATAGGGAGCACAGAGGGGTATAGCGATCACAAGAAGGCAGGAGGGAAAGGCAGGGAGTACAGGAGGCATAGGAATCACAAGGATGCAGGAAGTAGGAGCAAAGAAAGACAGTGAACACAAGGAGGGAGGAAGTGCAGGGAGCACAGGAGGCATGGAGATCACAAGGAGGCAGGAAGTAAAGGAGGAAGGAAAGGCAGGGAACACAAAGAATACAGGAGCCACTGCTCAGATGTAATATACTTACCAGGTGGATATGGGAGATATGTGAAGATGAGGGATAACCAATAGGCAGCCATCAGGGAGTTGATGAGAATTTGTCCTTACCATCCACATTTGTGAGTTCTGTAATATGTGAAGAATAACATCCCCAGAATAGCAGGAGGTAGAAGGTAAAAGCCCGATTCACTGCACAGCATACTGTCTCATCTACATGACTAACATGTCCTACTCTCTCTACTTTTAGACAAACTGTGGCCCTGGGCAAAATTAAAAGTGGGGCCCCAAATGCTGATATATCAACAACGCCATCATATTTCCAGTGGCAGCCCCTTTAATAACGCCCCCTTTCTGCCCCATATCAGTAATAGTTCCCCCTTATTAGTAATAGCCCTCTCATGAATAATAGTCCACATTATCAATATTAACCCTCTTATAAATAATAGCCCTCCAAACAATAATGCCCACTTAGAAATAAGTTACCCCTTATAAATAATAGCCCCTTTAACAATACTCTCCTTATAAAGTTTCCCTCTTATAAATAAAAGCAACCACATTATAATAACCCTATCTATCTATCTCATATCAATCTATCTCATATCTATCTATCTCATATCTATCTATCTCATATCTATCTATCTCATATCTATCTATCTCATATCTATCTATCTATCTCATATCTAACTATCTCATATCTATCTATCTCATATCTATCTATCTATCTCATATCTATCTATCTATCTATCTATCTATCTATCTATCTCATATCTATCTATCTATCTCATATCTAACTATCTCATATCTATCTATCTCATATCTATCTCATATCTATCTCTCTATCTATATATCTCATATCTATCTATCTATCTATCTATCTATCTATCTATCTATCTATCTATCTCCATATCTAACTATCTCATATCTATCTATCTCATATCTATCTCATATCTATCTCTCTATCTATATATCTCATATCTATCTATCTATCTATCTATCTCATATCTATCTATCTATCTCATATCTATCTATCTCATATCTATCTATCTCATATCTATCTATCTATCTCATATCTATCTCATATCTATCTCTCTATCTATCTCATATCTATCTATCTATCTCATATCTATCTTATATCTATCTATCTATCTATCTCATATCTATCTATCTATCTATCTATCTATCTATCTCATATCTATCTATCTCATATCTATCTATCTATCTATCTATCTATCTCATATCTATCTATCTATCTCATATCTAACTATCTCATATCTATCTATCTATCTCATATCTAACTATCTCATATCTATCTATCTCATATCTATCTCATATCTATCTCTCTATCTATCTCATATCTATCTATTTATCTCATATCTATCTATCTCATATCTATCTCATATCTATCTATCTATCTATCTATCTATCTATCTCATATCTATCTATCTATCTATCTATCTATCTATCTATCTCATATCTATCTATCTCATATCTATCTATCTATCTATCTCATATCTATCTATCTATCTATCTCATATCTAACTATCTCATATCTATCTATCTATATAGCTATCTATCTATCTCATATCTAACTATCTCATATCTATCTATCTCATTTCTATCTATCTCATATCTATCTATCTCATATCTATCTATCTCATATCTATCTATCTATCTCATATCTAACTATCTCATATCTATCTATCTATCTCATATCTATCTATCTCATATCTATCTATCTATCTCATATCTATCTATCTATCTCATATCTAACTATCTCATATCTATCTATCTATCTATCTATCTCATATCTATCTATCTATCTCATATCTATCTTTCTCATATCTATCTCATATCTATCTATCTCATATCTATCTATCTATCTATCTCATATCTATCTATCTCATATCTATCTATCTATCTATCTATCTCATATCTATCTATCTATCTCATATCTAACTATCTCATATCTATCTATCTCATATCTATCTATCTATCTATCTATCTATCTATCTATCTATCTATCTATCTCATATCTAACTATCTCATATCTAACTATCTCATATCTATCTATCTCATATCTATCTATCTATCTATCTCATATCTATCTATCTCATATCTATCTATCTATCTATCTATCTATCTCATATCTAGCTATCTCATATCTATCTATCTCATATCTATCTATCTATCTCATATCTATCTATCTCATATCTATCTATCTATCTCATATCTAACTATCTCATATCTATCTATCTCATATCTATCTATCTATCTATCTATCTATCTATCTCATATCTAACTATCTCATATCTATCTATCTCATATCTATCTATCTATCTATCTATCTATCTCATATCTAACTATCTCATATCTATCTATCTCATATCTATCTATCTATCTATCTATCTATCTATCTATCTATCTACTCATATCTAGCTATCTCATATCTATCTATCTATCTATCTATCTATCTATCTATCTATCTCATACCTATCTATCTCATATCTATCTATCTATCTCATATCTATCTATCTATCTATCTAATGTCCCCTCCCATTATAGGCCTATTATATATAGTTCTTCCCTTATAAATAACGACCCACCTTATGTTTCCTCCTTATATATAATAATTTCCTCCCTTATACAAAATAGCCCCCTTATATACAACAGTCTCCCCTTATAATAGCCCTCTTTATATATAATAGTTCCTCTACTCATATCTATCTATCTATCTATCATCTATCTCATATCTATCTATCTATCTATCTATCTATCTATCTATCTATCTATCTCATATCTATCTATCTATCTATCTCATATCTATCTATCTCATATCTATCTATCTATCTCATATCTATCTATCTCATATCTATCTATCTAGCTATCTCATATCTATCTATCTCATATCTATCTATCTCTCTCATATCTATTTCATATCTATCTATCTCATATCTATCTATCAATCTCATATCTATCTCATATCTATCTATCTCATATCTATCTATCTATCTATCTATCTATCTATCTCTCTCATATCTGTCTCATATCTATCTATCTCATATCTATCTATCAATCTCATATCTATCTCATATCTATCTATCTCATATCTATCTATCTCTCTCATATCTGTCTCATATCTATCAATCTCATATCTATCTCATATCTATCTATCTCATATCTATCTCATATCTATCTATCTATCTATCTCATATCTATCTCATATCTAACTATCTCATATCTATCTATCTCATATCTATCTCATATCTATCTCTCTATCTATATATCTCATATCTATCTATCTATCTATCTCATATCTATCTATCTATCTCATATCTATCTATCTCATATCTATCTATCTCATATCTATCTATCTATCTATCTATCTATCTATCTATCTCATATCTATCTATCTATCTATCTATCTCATATCTATCTATCTATCTCATATCTATCTATCTCATATCTATCTATCTATCTCATATCTAACTATCTCATATCTATCTATCTATCTCATATCTATCTCATATCTATCTCTCTATCTATCTCATATCTATCTATCTATCTCATATCTATCTATCTCATATCTATCTATCTATCTATCTATCTCATATCTATCTATCTATCTATCTATCTATCTCATATCTATCTATCTCATATCTATCTATCTATCTCATATCTATCTATCTATCTCATATCTATCTATCTATCTATCTATCTATCTCATATCTAACTATCTCATATCTATCTATCTATATAGCTATCTATCTATCTCATATCTAACTATCTCATATCTATCTATCTCATATCTATCTATCTCATATCTATCTATCTCATATCTATCTATCTCATATCTAACTATCTCATATCTATCTATCTATCTCATATCTATCTATCTCATATCTATCTATCTCATATCTATCTATCTCATATCTATCTATCTATCTCATATCTAACTATCTCATATCTATCTATCTCATATCTATCTCATATCTATCTCTCTATCTATATATCTCATATCTATCTATCTATCTATCTATCTATCTCATATCTATCTATCTATCTCATATCTATCTTTCTCATATCTATCTCATATCTATCTATCTCATATCTATCTATCTATCTATCTATCTATCTATCTATCTATCTATCTATCTATCTCATATCTATCTATCTATCTCATATCTATCTATCTATCTATCTCATATCTATCTATCTATCTCATATCTAACTATCTCATATCTATCTATCTCATATCTATCTATCTATCTATCTATCTATCTCATATCTAACTATCTCATATCTATCTATCTCATATCTATCTATCTATCTATCTATCTATCTCATATCTAACTATCTCATATCTATCTATCTCATATCTAGCTATCTATCTATCTATCTATCTCATATCTAGCTATCTCATATCTATCTATCTCATATCTATCTATCTATCTCATATCTATCTATCTCATATCTATCTATCTATCTCATATCTAACTATCTCATATCTATCTATCTATCTATCTCATATCTATCTATCTATCTATCTATCTATCTATCTCATACCTAACTATCTCATATCTATCTATCTCATATCTATCTATCTCATATCTATCTATCTATCTCATATCTAACTATCTCATATCTATCTATCTATCTATCTCATATCTATCTATCTATCTATCTATCTATCTATCTCTATCTATCTATCTATCTCATATCTATCTATCTCATATCTATCTATCTATCTCATATCTATCTATCTATCTATCTATCTATCTATCTCATATCTATCTATCTATTTATCTCATATCTATCTATCTTTCTATCTCATATCTATCTATCTCATATCTATCTATCTATCTATCTATCTATCTATCTATCTCATACCTATCTATCTCATATCTATCTATCTATCTCATATCTATCTATCTATCTATCTAATGTCCCCTCCCATTATAGGCCTATTATATATAGTTCTTCCCTTATAAATAACGACCCACCTTATGTTTCCTCCTTATATATAATAATTTCCTCCCTTATACAAAATAGCCCCCTTATATACAACAGTCTCCCCTTATAATAGCCCTCTTTATATATAATAGTTCCTCTACTCATATCTATCTATCTATCTATCATCTATCTCATATCTATCTATCTATCTATCTATCTATCTATCTATCTATCTATCTCATATCTATCTATCTATCTATCTATCTATCTATCTCATATCTATCTATCTCATATCTATCTATCTATCTCATATCTATCTATCTCATATCTATCTATCTAGCTATCTCATATCTATCTATCTCATATCTATCTATCTCTCTCATATCTATCTCATATCTATCTATCTCATATCTATCTATCAATCTCATATCTATCTCATATCTATCTATCTCATATCTATCTATCTATCTATCTATCTATCTATCTCTCTCATATCTGTCTCATATCTATCTATCTCATATCTATCTATCAATCTCATATCTATCTCATATCTATCTATCTCATATCTATCTCTCTCTCTCATATCTGTCTCATATCTATCAATCTCATATCTATCTCATATCTATCTATCTCATATCTATCTCATATCTATCTATCTATCTATCTATCTATCTATCTCATATCTATCTCATATCTATCTATCTCATATCTATCTATCTATCTCATATCTATCTATCTATCTATCTATCTATCTACATATCTATCTATCTCATATCTATCTATCTATCTATCTCATATCTATCTATCTATCTATCTATCTCATATCTATCTATCTCATATCTATCTATCTAGCTATCTATCTCATATCTATCTATCTATCTCATATCTATCTATCTCATATCTATCTATCTCATATCTATCTATCTATCTATCTATCTATCTATCTCATATCTATCTATCTAGCTATCTCATATCTATCTATCTCATATCTATCTATCTATCTATCTATCTCATATCTATCTCATATCTATCTCATATCTATCTATCTCATATCTATCTATCAATCTCATATCTATCTCATATCTATCTATCTCATATCTATCTATCTATCTATCTATCTATCTATCTATCTATCTATCTATCATCTATCTATCTCTCTCATATTTGTCTCATATCTATCTCATATCTATCTATCAATCTCATATCTATCTCATATCTATCTATCTCATATCTATCTCTCTCATATCTGTCTCATATCTATCTATCTCATATCTATCTATCAATCTCATATCTATCTATCTCATATCTATCTCATATCTATCTATCTATCTCATATCTATCTATCTATCTATCTATCTATCTATCTATCTCATATCTATCTATCTATCTATCTATCTATCTCATATCTATCTATCTCATATCTATCTATCTCATATCTATCTATTTATCTATCTTTCTATCTCATATCTATCTATCTATCTATCTCATATCTATCTCATATCTATCTCATATCTATCTATCTATCTCATATCTATCTATCTATCTATCTATCTCATATCTATATATCTATCTATCTATCTCATATCTATCTATCTCATATCTATCTATCTCATATCTATCTCCTATCTATCTATCTATCTATCTATCTATCTATCTATCTCATATCTATCTATTTATCTCATATCTATCTATCTATCTATCTATCTATCTCATATCTATCTATCTCCTATCTATCTCCTATCTATCTATCTATCTATCTATCTATCTATCTATCTATCTCATATCTATCTATCTACCTCATATCTATCTATCTATCTATCTATCTCATATCTATCTCATAACTATCTACCTATCTATCTATCTATCTATCTATCTATCTATCTATCTATCTCATATCTATCTATCAATCTCATATCTATCTCATATCTATCTATCTCATATCTATCTATCTATCTATCTCATATCTGTCTCATATCTATCTATCTCATATCTATCTATCAATCTCATATCTATCTCATATCTATCTATCTATCTCATATCTATCTCATATCTATCTATCTATCTATCTATCTATCTATCTCATATCTATCTATCTATCTCATATCTATCTCATATCTATCTATCTCATATCTATCTATCTATCTCATATATATCTATCTATCAATCTCATATCTATCTATCTATCTATCTATCTATCTATCTCATATCTATCTATCTATCTATCTCATATCTATCTCATATCGATCTCATATCTATCTATCTATCTATCTATGTATCTATCTATCTCATATCTATCTATGTATCTATCTATCTCATATCTATTTTTCTATCTCATATCTATCTATCTATCTCATATCTATCTATCTATCTATCTATCTATCTATCTATCTCATATCTATCTATCTATCTCATATCTATCTCATATCTATCTATCTATCTATCTATCTCATATCTATCTCATATCGATCTCATATCGATCTATCTATCTATCTATCTCATATCTATCTATCTCATATCTATATATCTCATATCTATCTCCTATCTATCTATCTATCTATCTATCTCATATCTATGTATCAATCTCATATCTATCTCATATCTATCTATCTCATATCTATCTATCTATCTATCTCATATCTGTCTCATATCTATCTATATCATATCTATCTATCATTCTCATATCTATCTCATATCTATCTATCTATCTCATATCTATCTCATATCTATCTCTCTATATATCTATCTATCTCATATCTATCTCATATCTATCTATCTCATATCTATCTATCTATCTATCTATCTCATATCTATCTATCTATCTATCTATCTCATATCTATCTCATATCGATCTCATATCGATCTATCTATCTATCTATCTATCTCATATCTATCTATCTATCTATCTATCTCATATCTATCTATGTATCTATCTATCTCATATCTATCTATCTATCTATCTCATATCTATCTATCTATCTATCTATCTATCTATCTATCTATCTATCTCATATCTATCTCCTATCTATCTATCTATCTATCTATCTCATATCTATCTATCTCATATCTATCTATCTCATATCGATCTCATATCGATCTATCTATCTATCTATCTCATATCTATCTATCTCATATCTATCTATCTCATATCTATCTCCTATCTATCTATCTATCTATCTATCTCATATCTATGTATCAATCTCATATCTATCTCATATCTATCTATCTCATATCTATCTATCTATCTATCTCATATCTGTCTCATATCTATCTATATCATATCTATCTATCATTCTCATATCTATCTCATATCTATCTATCTATCTATCTCATATCTATCTCATATCTATCTCTCTATATATCTATCTATCTCATATCTATCTCATATCTATCTATCTCATATCTATCTATCTATCTATCTATCGATCTCATATCGATCTATCTATCTATCTATCTCATATCTATCTATCTATCTATCTATCTATCTCATATCTATCTATGTATCTATCTATCTCATATCTATCTATCTATCTCATATCTATCTATCTATCTATCTATCTATCTATCTCATATCTATCTATCTCATATCTATCTCCTATCTATCTATCTATCTCATATCTATCTATCTCATATCTATCTATCTCATATCTATCTATCTATCTCATATCTATCTATCTATCTCATATCTATCTATCTCATATCTATCTATCTAGCTATCTATCTCATATCTATCTATCTATCTATCTATCTATCTCATATCTATCTATCTCATATCTATCTATCTCATATCTATCTATCTATCTATCTATCTATCTATCTCATATCTATCTATCTAGCTATCTCATATCTATCTATCTCATATCTATCTATCTATCTATCTATCTATCTATCTATCTATCTATCTCATATCTATCTCATATCTATCTATCTCATATCTATCTATCAATCTCATATCTATCTCATATCTATCTATCTCATATCTATCTATCTATCTATCTCATATTTGTCTCATATCTATCTCATATCTATCTATCAATCTCATATCTATCTCATATCTATCTATCTCATATCTATCTATCTATCTCTCTCATATCTGTCTCATATCTATCTATCTCATATCTATCTATCAATCTCATATCTATCTATCTCATATCTATCTCATATCTATCTATTTATTTCATATCTATCTATCTATCTATCTATCTCATATCTATCTATCTATCTATCTCATATCTATCTATCTCATATCTATCTATCTCATATCTATCTATTTATCTATCTTTCTATCTCATATCTATCTATCTATCTATCTCATATCTATCTCATATCTATCTCATATCTATCTATCTATCTATCTCATATCTATCTATCTATCTATCTATCTCATATCTATATATCTATCTATCTATCTCATATCTATCTATCTCATATCTATCTCCTATCTATCTATCTATCTATCTATCTATCTATCTATCTATCTCATATCTATCTATTTATCTCATATCTATCTATCTATCTATCTAATATCTATCTATCTCATATCTATCTCCTATCTATCTATCTATCTATCTATCTCATATCTATCTATCTACCTCATATCTATCTATCTATCTATCTATCTCATATCTATCTCATATCTATCTATCTATCTATCTATCTATCTATCTATCTATCTCATATCTATCTATCAATCTCATATCTATCTCATATCTATCTATCTCATATCTATCTATCTATCTCTCTCATATCTGTCTCATATCTATCTATCTCATATCTATCTATCAATCTCATATCTATCTATCTATCTCATATCTATCTCATATCTATCTATTTATCTCATATCTATCTATCTATCTATCTATCTATCTATCTATCTCATATCTATCTATCTATCTATCTCATATCTATCTATCTCATATCTATCTATCTCATATCTATCTATTTATCTATCTTTCTATCTCATATCTATCTATCTATCTATCTTATATCTATCTCATATCTATCTCATATCTATCTATCTATCTCATATCTATCTATCTATCTATCTATCTATCTATCTCATATCTATATATCTATCTATCTATCTCCTATCTATCTATCTATCTATCTATCTATCTCATATCTATCTATTTATCTCATATCTATCTATCTATCTATCTATCTATCTCATATCTATCTATCTCATATCTATCTCCTATCTATCTATCTATCTATCTATCTATCTCATATCTATTTATCTATCTCATATCTATCTATCTATCTCATATCTATCTATCTCATATCTATCTCCTATCTATCTATCTATCTATCTCATATCTATCTATCTATCTCATATCTATCTATCTCATATCTATCTATCTCATATCTATCTATCTCATATCTATCTCCTATCTATCTATCTATCTATCTATCTATCTCATATCTATCTATCAATCTCATATCTATCTATCTCATATCTATCTATCTCATATCTATCTATCTATCTCATATCTGTCTCATATCTATCTATATCATATCTATCTATCATTCTCATATCTATCTCATATCTATCTATCTATCTATCTATCTATCTATCTATCTATCTCATATCTATCTCATATCTATCTCTCTATATATCTATCTATCTCATATCTATCTCATATCTATCTATCTCATATCTATCTATCTATCTATCTATCTCATATCTATCTATCTATCTCATATCTATCTCATATCGATCTCATATCGATCTATCTATCTATCTATCTATCTCATATCTATCTATCTATCTATCTCATATCTATCTATGTATCTATCTATCTCATATCTATCTATCTATCTATCTATCTATCTCATATCTATCTATCTATCTCATATCTATCTATCTATCTATCTCATATCTATCTATCTATCTCATATCTAACTATCTCATATCTATCTATATAGCTATCTATCTATCTATCTATCTCATATCTATCTATCTATCTATCTATCTCATATCTATCTATCTATCTATCTCATATCTATCTATCTATCTATCTCATATCTATCTATCTATCTCATATCTATCTATCTCATATCTATCTATCTATCTCATATCTATCTCATATCTATCTATCTATCTCATATCTATCTATCTATCTATCTATCTATCTATCTATCTATCTAATGTCCCCTCCCATTATAGGCCTATTATATATAGTTCTTCCCTTATAAATAACGACCCACCTTATTTTTCCTCCTTATATATAATAATTTCCTCCCTTATACAAAATAGCCCCCTTATATACAACAGTCTCCCCTTATAATAGCCCTCTTTATATATAATAGTTCCTCTACTATAATAGCCGCCCTTATGTATAACGGTCCCCCCTTATATAATAGCCCCCCTTGTATATAAGTCATCAGTTATAATAGTGCCCCTTATGTATAATAGTTCCTCCATTATAAATACTGGCCCCCTCATATATAATAGTTCCTTTATAATAGCCCTCCTTACAGTGGGGAAAAAAAGTATTTAGTCAGCCACCACTTGTGCAAGTTCTCCCACTTAGAGGGCCTTTCATCTATCTATCTATCTATCTATCTATCTATCTCATATCTATCTATCTCATATCTATCTCCTATCTATCTATCTATCTCATATCTATCTATCTCATATCTATCTATCTCATATCTATCTATCTATCTCATATCTATCTATCTATCTCATATCTATCTATCTCATATCTATCTATCTAGCTATCTATCTCATATCTATCTATCTATCTATCTATCTATCTCATATCTATCTATCTCATATCTATCTATCTCATATCTATCTATCTATCTATCTATCTCATATCTATCTATCTAGCTATCTCATATCTATCTATCTCATATCTATCTATCTATCTATCTATCTATCTATCTATCTCATATCTATCTCATATCTATCTATCTCATATCTATCTATCAATCTCATATCTATCTCATATCTATCTATCTCATATCTATCTATCTATCTATCTCATATTTGTCTCATATCTATCTCATATCTATCTATCAATCTCATATCTATCTCATATCTATCTATCTCATATCTATCTATCTATCTCTCTCATATCTGTCTCATATCTATCTATCTCATATCTATCTATCAATCTCATATCTATCTATCTCATATCTATCTCATATCTATCTATTTATTTCATATCTATCTATCTATCTATCTATCTCATATCTATCTATCTATCTATCTCATATCTATCTATCTCATATCTATCTATCTCATATCTATCTATTTATCTATCTTTCTATCTCATATCTATCTATCTATCTATCTCATATCTATCTCATATCTATCTCATATCTATCTATCTATCTATCTCATATCTATCTATCTATCTATCTATCTCATATCTATATATCTATCTATCTATCTCATATCTATCTATCTCATATCTATCTCCTATCTATCTATCTATCTATCTATCTATCTATCTATCTCATATCTATCTATTTATCTCATATCTATCTATCTATCTATCTAATATCTATCTATCTCATATCTATCTCCTATCTATCTATCTATCTATCTATCTCATATCTATCTATCTACCTCATATCTATCTATCTATCTATCTATCTCATATCTATCTCATATCTATCTATCTATCTATCTATCTATCTATCTATCTATCTATCTATCTCATATCTATCTATCAATCTCATATCTATCTCATATCTATCTATCTCATATCTATCTATCTATCTCTCTCATATCTGTCTCATATCTATCTATCTCATATCTATCTATCAATCTCATATCTATCTATCTATCTCATATCTATCTCATATCTATCTATTTATCTCATATCTATCTATCTATCTATCTATCTATCTCATATCTATCTATCTATCTATCTCATATCTATCTATCTATCTCATATCTATCTATCTCATATCTATCTATTTATCTATCTTTCTATCTCATATCTATCTATCTATCTATCTTATATCTATCTCATATCTATCTCATATCTATCTATCTATCTCATATCTATCTATCTATCTATCTATCTATCTATCTCATATCTATATATCTATCTATCTATCTCCTATCTATCTATCTATCTATCTATCTATCTCATATCTATCTATTTATCTCATATCTATCTATCTATCTATCTATCTATCTCATATCTATCTATCTCATATCTATCTCCTATCTATCTATCTATCTATCTATCTATCTCATATCTATTTATCTATCTCATATCTATCTATCTATCTCATATCTATCTATCTCATATCTATCTCCTATCTATCTATCTATCTATCTCATATCTATCTATCTATCTCATATCTATCTATCTCATATCTATCTATCTCATATCTATCTATCTCATATCTATCTCCTATCTATCTATCTATCTATCTATCTATCTCATATCTATCTATCAATCTCATATCTATCTATCTCATATCTATCTATCTCATATCTATCTATCTATCTCATATCTGTCTCATATCTATCTATATCATATCTATCTATCATTCTCATATCTATCTCATATCTATCTATCTATCTATCTATCTATCTATCTATCTCTCATATCTATCTCATATCTATCTCTCTATATATCTATCTATCTCATATCTATCTCATATCTATCTCATATCTATCTATCTATCTATCTATCTCATATCTATCTATCTATCTCATATCTATCTCATATCGATCTCATATCGATCTATCTATCTATCTATCTATCTCATATCTATCTATCTATCTATCTCATATCTATCTATGTATCTATCTATCTCATATCTATCTATCTATCTATCTATCTATCTCATATCTATCTATCTATCTCATATCTATCTATCTATCTATCTCATATCTATCTATCTATCTCATATCTAACTATCTCATATCTATCTATATAGCTATCTATCTATCTATCTATCTCATATCTATCTATCTATCTATCTATCTCATATCTATCTATCTATCTATCTCATATCTATCTATCTATCTATCTCATATCTATCTATCTATCTCATATCTATCTATCTCATATCTATCTATCTATCTCATATCTATCTCATATCTATCTATCTATCTCATATCTATCTATCTATCTATCTATCTATCTATCTATCTATCTATCTATCTAATGTCCCCTCCCATTATAGGCCTATTATATATAGTTCTTCCCTTATAAATAACGACCCACCTTATTTTTCCTCCTTATATATAATAATTTCCTCCCTTATACAAAATAGCCCCCTTATATACAACAGTCTCCCCTTATAATAGCCCTCTTTATATATAATAGTTCCTCTACTATAATAGCCGCCCTTATGTATAACGGTCCCCCCTTATATAATAGCCCCCCTTGTATATAAGTCATCAGTTATAATAGTGCCCCTTATGTATAATAGTTCCTCCATTATAAATACTGGCCCCCTCATATATAATAGTTCCTTTATAATAGCCCTCCTTACAGTGGGGAAAAAAAGTATTTAGTCAGCCACCACTTGTGCAAGTTCTCCCACTTAGAGGGCCTTTCACGTCCTCATGTATAAGCTGTTTTGTTTTACATACCGCTAGAAAGCCGACAGCGCTGAATTCAACACACTGCCGGCTTTCTCAGTATGTGCCCCAGGGCTGGAGATATCGGGGTCTAAATTTCACCGTTCACTGTCAGAAGGGCGTTCCTGACAGTCTAGCTGCGCTGTGACGAACGCCGCCCCCCGACAGGATTCCTCCATAGCCTTGTACTGGGGTGGCGTTCCTCACAGCTCAGCATCATCACTGGGCGGTAAGGAGCGCCCCCCTGACAGTACTCGTCCTATAACCGTGTGCGGTCAGAGGGGGCGCTCCTTACAGCGCAGCTAGACTGTCAGGAACGCCCTTCTGACGCTGAAATTTAGACCCCCGATAACTCCGGCCCCGGGGCACATACTGGGAAAGCCGGCAGTGTACTGAATTCAGCGCGGTGTCGGCTTTCTAGCGGTATGTAAAGCCGCATATACATGAGGACGTGAAAGGTCCTCTTTAAAAAGATGACGCCGGCCTGTAATTGACTTATATATAAGGGTACTATTATAAGGAGGACTATAATATATACAGTGGGGAAAAAAGTATTTAGTCAGCGACCAATTGTGCAAGTTCTCCCACTTGTAAAGATGAGGCCGGCCTGTAATTGTCATCATAGGTAGACCTCAGCTATGAGAGACAAAATGAGAAAACTAATCCAGAAAATCACATTGTCTGATTTTTTTAAGAATTTATTTGCAAATTATGGTGGAAAATAAGTATTTGGTCAACAACAAAAGTTCCTCTCAATCCTTTGTTCTATCTCCTTTGTTGGCAATGACAGAGGTGAAACGTTTCCTGTAAGTCTTCACAAGGTTGGCACACACTGTTGCTGGTATGTCGGCCCATTCCTCCATGCAGATCTCCTCTAGAGCAGGGATGTTTTGGGGCTGTCGCTGGACAACACGGACTTTCATCTCCCTCCAAAGGTTTTCTATGGGGCTGAGATCTGGAGACCGGCTAGGCCACTCCAGGACCTTGTAATGCTTCTTACGAAGCCGCTCCGCTATTTGTAATTTTAAGGGTGACTATTATAAGGGGAGTACTTTTATACTATTATTTATAATAGGCGGCTCTTATAAGGGGGAACTTATTTATAAAGGTGCTGTTATAAGGGGGGAACTACAATATATAAGGGGACTAATCTATACTTCACCCTTACAATACTTCCCCTTATATTTAATAGCCCCCCCCCCCATAAATAAGTTTTCCCCCTTACCAGGTAATCCCTTTGCCTTACCAGAAAACAATAAATCTATTACTCACCTTACCGGACTCCCACGAGGAGCGGAGCAGCTGAAGACTCTCCCTGTAGTAGCAGCACAGTTCGCACAATGCAGTGATGTCGTCACGCCACCTGCGCCATGATGTCCTGTGCATTACCGGCAGTACTGTATGGCAGAGCAGGGACTTCTCAGCTCCCTGCTCTGTCATAGGATTAAGCTGTATTGGCATGCACAGCACAACACAACACGGTGATACAGCTGGGGAGCTCCCGGGATTCAAGCCATAATGCTAAAAGCCTGATGCTCCAAATCCCGGGGGTCACCTTGGGGATGGGGGCAATTGTCCAGTTTGTGCCTCTCCCCCCCCCCGCCTACTCTGTAGATTATACAGGCAGACCTGGGGAGATTTCTTGCTCGTGTGTGTGTGTGTATGTATGTATATATATATAATAAAGATGAGGGATGGAATGGGCAGCAGCATCTCCTCATCATCCTGCGTGCGGCTCTTCATCATCCTCCTTTCAGATCTATCCCAGAGGTCGGTGCTGTGTTGCTGGTGGTGGAAAGACACTACAGAACCCATCATGCCCAGTGCCACCAACAAGGCCTGGTCTCCTGTGCCCATCCTTCATGTTTCTGCCACTGCCATCATCACAGCAGTAACACTTGAGGTATAAGGAAAGGCTTATTAAGGACATTCCTTATAATATTTATTATTATTATTATTGTTTATTTATATAGCACCATTAATCCCATGGTGCTCTGTACATTATATTAATCCCATGGTGCTGTACATTATTATATTAATCCCATGGTGCTGTACATTATTATATTAATCCCATGGTGCTCTGTACATTATTATATTAATCCCATGGTGCTCTGTACATTATTATATTAATCCCATGGTGCTCTGTACATTATTATATTAATCCCATGGTGCTCTGTACATTATTATATTAATCCCATGGTGCTCTGTACATTATTATATTAATCCCATGGTGCTCTGTACATTATTATATTAATCCCATGGTGCTCTGTACATTATTATATTAATCCCATGGTGCTCTGTACATTATTATATTAATCCCATGGTGCTCTGTACATTATTATATTAATCCCATGGTGCTGTACATTATTATATTAATCCCATGGTGCTGTACATTATTATATTAATCCCATGGTGCTGTACATTATTATATTAATCCCATGGTGCTCTGTACATTATTATATTAATCCCATGGTGCTCTGTACATTATTATATTAGTTCCATGGTGCTCTGTACATTATTATATTAATTCCATGGTGCTCTGTACATTATTATATTAATTCCATGGTGCTCTGTACATTATTATATTAATCCCATGGTGCTCTGTACATTATTATATTAATCCCATGGTGCTCTGTACATTATTATATTAATTCCATGGTGCTGTACATTATTATATTAATCCCATGGTGCTCTGTACATTATTATATTAATTCCATGGTGCTGTACATTATTATATTAATCCCATGGTGCTCTGTACATTATTATATTAATCCCATGGTGCTCTGTACATTATTATATTAATCCCATGGTGCTCTGTACATTATTATATTAATCCCATGGTGCTCTGTACATTATTATATTAATTCCATGGTGCTCTGTACATTATTATATTAATCCCATGGTGCTGTACATTATTATATTAATCCCATGGTGCTGTACATTATTATATTAATCCCATGGTGCTGTACATTATTATATTAATCCCATGGTGCTCTGTACATTATTATATTAATCCCATGGTGCTCTGTACATTATTATATTAGTTCCATGGTGCTCTGTACATTATTATATTAATTCCATGGTGCTCTGTACATTATTATATTAATCCCATGGTGCTCTGTACATTATTATATTAATCCCATGGTGCTCTGTACATTATTATATTAATTCCATGGTGCTGTACATTATTATATTAATCCCATGGTGCTCTGTACATTATTATATTAATTCCATGGTGCTGTACATTATTATATTAATCCCATGGTGCTCTGTACATTATTATATTAATCCCATGGTGCTCTGTACATTATTATATTAATCCCATGGTGCTCTGTACATTATTATATTAATCCCATGGTGCTCTGTACATTATTATATTAATTCCATGATGCTGTACATTATTATATTACTTCCATGGTGCTCTGTACATTATTATATTAATCCCATGGTGCTCTGTACATTATTATATTAATCCCATGGTGCTCTGTACATTATTATATTAATCCCATGGTGCTCTGTACATTATTATATTAATCCCATGGTGCGCTGTACATTATTATATTAATCCCATGGTGCTCTGTACATTATTATATTAATCCCATGGTGGTCTGTACATTATTATATTAATCCCATGGTGCTCTGTACATTATTATATTAATTCCATGGTGTTCTGTACATTATTATATTAATCCCATGGTGCTCTGTACATTATTATATTAATCCCATGGTGCTCTGTACATTATTATATTAATCCCATGGTGCTCTGTACATTATTATATTAATCCCATGGTGCTGTACATTATTATATTAATCCCATGGTCCTGTACATTATTATATTAATCCCATGGTGCGCTGTACATTATTATATTAATCCCATGGTGCTCTGTACATTATTATATTAATCCCATGGTGCTGTACATTATTATATTAATTCCATGGTGCTCTGTACATTATTATATTAATCCCATGGTGCTCTGTATATTATTATATTACTTCCATGGTTCTCTGTACATTACTATATTAATCCCATGGTGCTCTGTACATTATTATATTACTTCCATGGTGCTCTGTACATTATTATATTACTTCCATGGTGCTGTACATTATTATATTTATTCCGTGGTGCTTTACATTTGAGGATTTACATACGGTACAAAAGATATACAAAACAAATACAATACTAGCAGTGATCACTGGCACAGTGGGATAGAGAGCCCTGCCCACAAGGGCTTACAATCTATGAGGAAGAGGGATAGAGACAGAAGGTGGGAGTAGAGGCTGTACAGATGGCGGTGTGGTGGCAGTAGTGTTATTGGAGGTTGTACAGATGGCGGTGTGGTGACAGTAGTGTTATTGGGGGATGTACAGATGGCGGTGTGGTGACAGTAGTGTTATTGGGGGATGTACAGATGGCGGTGTGGTGACAGTAGTGTTATTGGAGGTTGTACAGATGGCGGTGTGGTGACAGTAGTGTTATTGGAGGTTGTACAGATGGCGATGTGGTGACAGTAGTGTTATTGGAGGCTGTACAGATGGCGGTGTGGTGACAGTAGTGTTATTGGAGGCTGTACAGATGGCGGTGTGGTGACAGTAGTGTTATTGGAGGCTGTACAGATGGCGGTGTGGTGACAGTAGTGTTATTGGAGGCTGTACAGATGGCGGTGTGGTGACAGTAGTGTTATTGGAGGCTGTACAGATGGCGGTGTGGTGACAGTAGTGTTATTGGAGGCTGTACAGATGGCGGTGTGGTGACAGTAGTGTTATTGGAGGTTGTACAGATGGCGGTGTGGTGACAGTAGTGTTATTGGAGGCTGTACAGATGGCGGTGTGGTGACAGTAGTGTTATTGAAGGCTGTACAGATGGCGGTGTGGTGACAGTAGTGTTATTGAAGGCTGTACAGATGGCGGTGTGGTGACAGTAGTGTTATTGGAGGTTGTACAGATGGCGGTGTGGTGACAGTAGTGTTATTGGGGGCTGTACAGATGGCGGTGTGGTGACAGTAGTGTTATTGGGGGTTGTACAGATGGTGGTGTGGTGACAGTAGTGTTATTGGGGGCTGTACTGGTGGCTGTGTGGTGACAGTAGTGTTATTGGAGGTTGTAGGCCTTCCTGAATAGGGGAGTCTTCAGGGCCTTCTTGAAGCTTGTGACTGTGGGGGTCAGTCTTATGTGTCTTGGTAATGAGTTCCAGAGTATGGGGGATGCACGGGAGAAGTCTTGGAGACGGTTGTGTGAGCAGTGGATAAGAGCAGAGCGGAGTAGGAGGTCTTTGGAGGATCGGAGGTTACGTGTGGGCAGGTAGCGGGATATTAGGTCGGAGATATATGGAGGGGACAGGTTGTGGATGGCTTTGTATGTCAGTGTTAGTAGTTTGAACTCTATTCGCTGGGTGATGGGTAGCCAGTGAAGGGATTGGCAGAGGGGAGCGGCCGATGAAGAACGGGGGGAGAGGTGTATTAGGCGAGCAGCACAGTATAAGGTGGACTGGAGGGGGGCGAGAGTATTTGCTGGGAGGCCATGGAGAAGGGGGTTACAGTAGTCTAGGTGGGAGATTATGAGGGCATGGACTAGCCCTTTGTAGTTACAGGGGTGAGGAAGGAGCAGATTCGATGGATGTTCTTGAGTTGGAGGCAGCAGGAGGTGTTGAGGGTTTGAATATGCGGCTTGAAGGATAGGTCAGAGACTAAGGTTATCCCAAGGAAGTGGACCCTTGGGCCTGGGGTAAGAGTGATTCCATTAATTTTGATAGATGGGTCAGGTAGGGGGATCGTGCGTGGAGGGGTGAAGATTATGAACTCCGTTTTCTCCATGTTGAGTTTGAGAAAGCGGGAGGAGAGAAAGGAGGCTACGGCTGCGAGACATTCTGGGACTCTGGACAACAGGGAGGTAATGTCTGGTCCAGAGAGATATATTTGGGTGTCGTCAGCATAGCAATGGTAATGGAAACCATGGGATTCTATGAGTTGGCCAAGGCCAAGGGTGTAGATTGAGAACAGGAGGGGTCCTAGGACGGAGCCTTGGGGGACACCTACAGAAAGAGGGCATGGCGGGGAGGTGGTGTGCGAGTGGGAGATGCTGAATGTGCGGTTGGTGAGGTATGAGGAGATCCAGGAAAGGGCCAGAGATGAAGGGATGAGAGCGTTTCTAACAGGAGGGAATGGTCGACTGTGTCAGAGGCAGAGGAGAGGTCGAGGAGGAGGAGGAGGAGGACAGAGGAGTGACGTTTGGCTTTGGCAGTTAGGAGGTCTTTAGGGACCTTGGTTAGGGCAGTTTCTGTGGAGTGATGGGGTCTGAAGCCTGACTGTAGTCTGTCAAAGAGCACATTGGACGAGAGATAGGAGGACAGCTCGGAGTGGACGTGTTGCTCCAGCAATTTAGAGGCTTACGGGAGCAGTGAGATGGGGCGATAGTTGGTTGGAGAGGACGGGTCCAGGGAGGGTTTCTTAAGTATAGGTGTGATGTAGCATGTTTGAAGGCGGAAGGGAAGGATCCATTGGTTAGGGATAGGTTGAAGAGATGGGTTAGGGCAGGAGTAATGACTTCAGAGAGTTTGGGGATGAGATGTGACTGGATCGGGTCAAGTGCGCAGGAGGTGAGGTGGGATTTAGAGATTAGGGTGGAGAGCTTTTCATCAGTGACGGTGGAGAAACAGGTTAAGGATGAAGAGCACAGGACAGTTGGATAGAGTGGTTGTCGGGGGTGTAGGGTGAGACTGTCTCTGATAGTCTTGATTTTGCTTTTGAAATAAGAGGCAAAGTCATTGGCTGTGATAAGTGATGTCGGAGGAGGCGCAGGAGGACGGAGAAGGGAGGTGAAGGTAGTGAATAGCTGTTTGGGGTTGCGGGATAGGGCAGATATGAGTGTGGTGAAGTAGACCTGCTTTGCAGAGGTGAGTGCGTTCTTGAATGTGAGAACTGCCTCTTTATACCTGGTGAAGTCCTGCTGGGAGTGGCTTTTCTTCCAGAGGCGTTCTGCAACCCATGAGGCACGTCTCAGTTTTTTAGTCAGGTCAGTGTGCCAGGGCTGCCTATTGATCGGTCGGGCTCTGGTGTTTGTGAAGGGGGCCACACAGTCAAGGGCTGAAGTAATGGCGGCATTATAGAAGGCGGCAGCGGCATCTGCGTCCTGGAGTAAGGATATGTCAGCGAGCGGTAGGAGAGAGTCTGAGAGCGTGCAGATGTCAAAGTGATTAAGGTTTCTGCCGGGGCGTGTTGGTTTAGGGGTTGGGGGTTCAATTACAGAGGAGAGGGCCGAGAATGTCAGCAGGTTGTGGTCAGAGATCGTGGACGGAGAGTTAGAGAGGTTGACTAGAGAGCAGAGGCGGGTGACTATGAGGTCCAGTGTGCGCCCCTTTGTGTGGGTGGCAGAGGAGGACCATTGAGAGAGACCAAAGGAGGCAGTGAGTGACAGGAGACTGGAAGCGGAGGGGTGGGATGTGTTAATGGGGATGTTTAAATCCCCCATGATGATGGTGGGGGTGTCTGTGGATAGGAAGTGCATTAGCCAGGTGGTGAAGTGGTAGATAAAGGCAGCGGTAGGTCCTGGAGGTCGATATATGACGGTCAGCTGGAGGTTGGAGGGTGAATAAATGAGAACAGAGTGCACGTCAAAGGAGGGGAGGGTGAGAGCAGGTAGCGGTTGGATTGGGACAAAGGAGCAATTGTCAGACAGGAGTACGCCTACACCTCCACTAGGTTTATTGTTGGGGCGGGGAGTGTGTGAGAATTGCAGACCTCCATAGGAGAGGGCAGCAGGGGAGGAGGTGTCTGAGGGTGTCAGCCACGTTTCTGTGATACCGAGAAATGATAATTTATGAGAAATGAAGAGGTCGTGGATGTAGTCAGGTTTGTTGCGTACAAAGCGAGCGTTCCATAGTGCACCGGGGAGGGCGTGGGGAGGGGCAGGAGCGGGTGAGGTGTAAGATTTAGGGAGTTTCATGCGCTGGTGCCAGTTGTGCGGAAAGATCCTACAGCAGGGGAGCGCTGTGGCGGTCCAGGATTAGGAGATGTCGCCAGAAGTAAGGAGTAGCAGGGAGAGGGATAGCAGGTGTAAGGAGGAGAGAGTGTGGGGAGGTTGTGTGTGTCTGGGGCTTGTAGGTGTGTGAGTAGCTGTGCAGAGAAGGGCAGATGGTGGGGTAGGATAGATGGAGAGATAAAGATATTCTTAGTGACACGGCTGGTTTGGGGTGGTAGAGCGGGTTTTTACAAGTATGGGAAGAACAACAGTGATTCCCCTTACGTCCGACAGCAGCACAATATGGTGTATCTCTGCCCCTGTGTGTTGTTTAGGACAGGTGGAACCTTTAATTAGCACCAAAAAGGTGCCTCCTACTGGCCCTATAAGAGGGCACAAGAGACCTCCCTCCACTGTGTTTTTTTCTGTCCTGTGTGGGACAGGTGGACGGAGGTCTCTTGTGACCTCCCGTTCCTAGGGGTTTCATTTACTCCTAGTTTAGGGGGTACCTCGGTCCATTCCGTTGTCTTCTTTCCAAGGGTAAAGCCTCTGGTCCTTCGGGCCTTCGTCCCGCAGCGTTATCCGGCTCATCGCTCGGCAGTCAGCGCGATACCGGAAATAAGTAAGGAACCTCCTCGGCCTAAACTTTTTTTTCCGGTCCCGTGTTCCCCGGGGAAGGAAGCCTTTGCGCACCACCGCGGCCTATTTCCGGTTTTCTCGGAAAAAGTGCTGTAAGTTTGGAAATTGAAAATTTAAAGGCAAAATATAGAATTGATTTTTGCTGCTTGTATTTTGAGCCTCTGGCTTAGGCTTATGCTCCTCTATGTTCCATTATGGCGTTTGACTCGTTTTGGTGCTGTACAAATGTTTCTTTGTGGCTTCCTCCCCTCGCTGCTGGATTACATTCAGAAGGTTTGCAATCCTTTATTTGTTGAGTGAGTGGTTTCTAGCTCCTCTGCTGCGAGTGGTTTCTAGCTCCTCTGCTTCGGTGGCTGGTTTTATCTGACGGTTTTTTCTCTTCAAGTGACCGATTTAGAAAAAAAGTAAGGTACCCCTTGGTTTTATGCGATGCTTGGCAATCTTCCATTTTTAGCATCACGTGGCTGTTTGATGTTTCAGATGTCATCTTCTGCATCAGGTAACGGCGATGGGCTTAGGAGGAAAATGTCCTCTAAACATGTACACCTAACGTTGGATTGCAATACCCCTTTACCTGACAGCTATGATTTTACCCGCTGTCACCAATGTCGCGGACCTCCGCTGGAAGAACCTTCCATAAGAAAGGTTGTCACTTGGGTAAAGGACTATATGTAGGAGTCTCTTAAGGAGATCCGTTCTTCCATCGCCCAGATTGCCAAGAGACCGCAGGTTGAGACACAATCTTCCTTACGGATCTCTGATGAAGATTATCAGATAGTGGACGAGACACTCTCATCTGACGATTCCACTGAAGATCCCAGCAGGCCGTGCTTTCCACTCGAAAAATTAAGCCGGCTGCTGAAGTCCATCCGGTCTAAGGATCGTGATGTTGACGGGGAAGCCTCCGCGTCCACCTATAGAGGGCCTAGGGTCTTCCAAGTGGACCAGACATTACAAAAATTAAATGTCCTTAGAGTGGAGATGTCCTGAAAAACCTCTTGTGGTTCCAAGGAGGTTCAGCGCTTATTCCCAGTTGCTCAATGGGATCAATGGAGTCCTCCTCCCAAGGTGGATATGGTGGTGGCTAAGTTGTCCTGCCGCACTAAGATACCATCAGATGATGGCTCAAATTTGCATGACGCCATGGACAGGCGCTTCGACAATACCTTCAAGAAGGTTTATTCAGCTGCCTCGACCAAGACCGCTGTGGCGGTTGCGTCTTGTGAAGTGTCAGCCAAATTATGTACTGACCTGGTCCACCTTGAAAGGGACATCGACTCTGGAGTCCAGAGACGACCTGCTAGGGTTTCTAGGCTCGGTTTCCCTGGCAGCTAAATATTTAACAGAAGCCTCCCAACATCAATTAAGGCTGGCGGCCAAATCCCTGGCACTTACCAAGAAGACTGCAGCAGGAAGACCTCTATGGTTAAAACCTTAGAGAGCTGTTTTCCCCTTAAAATAAAATTTGGGTGCATTGCCCTTTGAGCCAGGTAGAGTCTTTGGCTGTGCCCTACACGAGATCCTAGAGGGCTTGGCCGACAGGAAGGGTAAAACTTACCCCAGGCCTTCAGAGGTAGGTCTGACTCTGGCCGTGGTAGAGGCTATCTGCCTCGTCGTGGACGGCAGTCCCAGAGAAGCTCTAGATATTCCTCTAGAGGCGCCGGCCGGAGATTTCCAAAGTCTGATGATAAAAAAGAGAAGCCTAGCTTTTGACATCAGAAACAGTCTTCCTGTAGCTGTGATTCCTGTCAGAGGTCGTCTCTAAAAAGCCCACTTTCTCAACTATTGTACTGGCGGGAAAAAAATTCGAGACCCATGGGTCCGGTAGGTAATCCAAAGAGGTTATGCAATAGAGTTCCTCCATCCTTCTCAGGATCGGTTTGTGTTAACTCGCAGCCTCCCTACAATGCAGCAGACTACATTGGAATGCTCCATCCAAGAGTATATTCATAAGGGAGCCCTGGAGGAAGTCTCTTCTCTAGAAGAAGGATCCAGTGTCTATTCTCCCGTCTTCCTGGTGCCAAAACCGGCAGACAAGTAGAGAATGATCATAGACTTAAGGTACCTCAACCGCTTCATCAAAAAGAAGCGCTTCCGTAGGGAAACCATAAAGTCTGTCACCACCTTTCTCCTCTAAGGCGATGTTTTTTGTGACTTTGGATATAAAAGACGCCTATTTGCATATTCCTATTTACCTCCACACAGAAGGTTTTTCTAAGGATTGCCGTAGTAGTTTCCGGCTACAGGAAGCACTTTCATTTCACAGCATTACTCTTCGGGATCTCCTCTGCTCCCCACACCTTTACAAAGGTAGTGGCCCCATAACGGCCGCCCTCAGGCTCAGGGGATATTCTTGGTGCCTTATCTAGACGACTGGTTGATAAAGGCCCAGTCAGAGTCTGTTCTGCTCCAGAACCTACAGACAGCCATTTCCCTGCTTCAGAGTCTGTGATGGCTTATAAACTGGGAGAAGTCAGAAACGATCCCTTTCAACCCAAAGGAAGTTCCTCCGCTACTTCCTAGATTCAGTCCGCATGCAAATCTCCTTGACACCAGCAAGGAAGGAGAAGCTGGTCGTGGCAGTCTGGCACCTCTTCAAAAAGCCGATAGCCTCCATCAGAACATTGATGAAGATCCTGGGCTTGATATCTTCCTCAGTGGAGGCAGTCCCATGGGCCTTGTGGCACTTACGTCCCCTCCAGAGGGAATTACTAGAGGCTTGGGATCGCTCCCTTCTTACACTCAGCAAGAAGATTCGACTCTCCCCCAGGACCCGTTTTTCCCTCAAGTGGTGGCTACACCTGAAAAACGGAAGGTCCACGGTCCAACCTCCTTGGACCCTGTTGACTACAGATGCATCCCTCATGGGATGGGGAGCCCTTTGGACGGAAACTCCATAAAGGGAGTCTGGAGCGCTCCAGAAAGAAGGACCTCGTCCAACTGGAAGGAGCTCAAAGCTGTATGTCGTGCCTTACTCCATTTCTCGCCTCTTCTCAAGGAAGAGCAGTCAAAATCCGGTCAGACAACATGACCACAGTGCTGTACGTAAACAGACAGGGAGGCACCAGATCACCAACCCTCCTCAGGGAGGCAGATCTGATATTTACATGGGCAGAGAAAAATCTAACCCATTTATCCGCAGTTCACATCAAGGGCTCCCTGAACATAGTAGCGGATCGGTTGAGTCGGGGTTATGCCGTATCAGGAGAATGGTCACTCAATCCAGAAGTCTTTCATCAGATTACCCTGAAGTGGGGTCTTCCAGAAATAGACCTCATGGCAACCTGACTCAACGCCAAGGTGGAGATGTTCTGTTCCCTTTACCAGGAGGACAATCCCTTGGCAGTGGATGCCCTGTCCATCCCTTGGAGGTCCAGGCTGGCATACATCTTCCCTCCAATTCCAATGATACCGAAGGTATTGATGAAAATCAGACAGGATCAAGTCTCTCTGTGATAGCCATCATTCAAAAAGAAGCATTCTGGCCAAAAAGAGCTTGGTTTTTCCCAACTCATGGAGATGAGTCGAGGGATATATTGGAGGCTTCCCCCCATCCAGAACCTGGTTTCCCAAGGATCTCTGAAGTGCCAGGATCTCTGGAGATTCAACCTGACAGCCTGGAGGTTGAGCAGTCCCTACAGCAGGATAGAGGACTGTCAGAGGCCGTCCTGAAGACCCTTTCTTCTGCAAGAGCAGACTCTGCCAATAAGAGCTACCAGAGGACAGCCAAGATTTTCAAGGAGTGGTGCTCCAAGAAGGGTAATAATAATCTAGAACCTTCTACGGCTGATATTTTAAATTTTCTTCAGGACGGTTTGGATAAGGGCCTTGCCCCTGCCACTTTGAAAGTGCATATTGCGGCCCTCTCCGCTCATTTGAACAGACGTCTGTCTCAGGATCCTCTGGTTGCAAGGTTCCTTAAAGGGGCAATGAGGCTAAAGCCTCGGTATCATCTCCAGTTCCCCAGTGGGACCTTGCGATAGTCCTTGCAGGCCTGTGCGGTCCTCCTTTTGAACCCTTGGAGACTACAGAGCTAAAATATTTAGCCTACAAAACCACTTTTGATGGCTATTACATCTGCCAAAAGAGTAGGAGAACTCCAGGCTCTCTCTTCTACAGAGCCGTACATTTTGTTTTGCAGATAGGGTGCACCTTAGGTTTTTGCCTGGGTTTAACCCTAAGGACCCTCATGCTATAATAGCAATCAGCTAAATTCGTTACCTGTGTTTTTCCCCACTCCAACCTCTGAGGAGGAAGAAAAGCTCCACACCTTAGATGTGGTAAGGTGTCTGTGGATTTACCTATCCGACACTCAACCGTTTAGGAAGGCCGAAAGCCTACTAATCAATATGCAGGGTAAAGACAGAGGCCTCAAGGCTTCCAAGCCTACTCTATCCACATGGATCAAGGAGACAATTAAGTCTTCCTTCCTTATTCAGGAGTTACTCCCTCCAGTCTTTCTACGGCCACTCGACCAGGGCTGTGTCGACTTCTTGGGCTGAGTATCGGTCCTTACCATTGGACCAGATTTGTGCGGCTGCGTCATGGTCATCTCAGTTGACCTTTTGTTAAACATTATCATTAGACGTCCGCAGTTTCCAGACAACTGCCTTTGGTCAGACAGTCCTTGACGTTGTAAGGCGAGGAAACCCTCCCTAGGGGAATTACTTGCTATCTCCCCATATTGTGCTGCTGTCGGACGTAAGGGGAATCGTTGATTGTAATGTCAATCTGTATTCCCTTAGTCCTGACAGCAGCACAAGACTTCCCTCCCTAGAAGCTTGTTTCCTTTTACCTTATAATTTACACAGGGGGAGAGAGGTCTCTGGTGCCCTCTTATAGGGCCAGTAGGAGGCACCTTCTTATTTTTGGTGCTAATTAAAGGTTCCACTGTCCTAAACAACACACAGGGGCAGAGATACCCCCCCATATTGTGCTGCTGTCAGGACTAAGGGAATACAGATTGACATTACAATCAACAATTATAGTGAGAAACATTATGTGGCTAATTGTTTGGTTTGCGTTTAGTGGGTTGTTGTTCCCTTCAGTTCACATTCTGGCCTAATTCTGGTCTATACACTTAGAAACGGCAAAATGACCGACAAAATATTACATATCAGAGAATCTCCTGTAAGGCGTCCTGCTGAGTGTTGTACTGAAGAGTTGGGATAAATCCTACCAACCTCTCCTCTTCCTGCCTGTCCACCTCTAGAATACAGAGGATTTCTGTTTTAGTAGAGAAGTCGTCTTCAGCATGTCATCCATTCAATAAATGGGCATCTATTTGGCTATTCGGGTCCTACAGGATGACCACTAGGTGGCAATAGCTGGCAGGTGAGGCAGAATAAGCCATGTTTTGCCCTGCTGGTGGCGCTGTCTCCTCCGTCCCCGCACAAGGCTCCTTGTTATTGGCCGGGGATGGGCTCGGGCTCTGTCTGAAGATGAAGGCCGCAGAATCTCTGCACCCACCTCTCCATTATAGCAATCATTGTGTCTCCCGCCGCTCGGCGCCTGCAACGCAAATGACATTTCTTTTCCCGCATAATTCTGAATGTATTATCTGGAAATAATGAGAACTCCGCCATTTATATTCATTCATTTCCATTAGAAAGACGCCGAGAAGATTTAATGTCTATCATTTATTAACAGCAAAGCGGCTCCGCTGAATCTACTGAAGGAATATGACAGGAGAGTGTCCCCCCCCAGTAACATGGCTGACAGGAGAGTGTCCCCCCCCAGTAACATGGCTGACAGGAGAGTGCCCCCCCATAGTAACATGGCTGACAGGAGAGTGTCCCCCCCATAGTAACATGGCTGACAGGAGAGTGTCCCCCCCATAGTAACATGGCTGACAGGAGAGTGTCCCCCCCATAGTAACATGGCTGACAGGAGAGTGTCCCCCCCATAGTAACATGGCTGACAGGAGAGTGTCCCCTCCCCCATAGTAACATGGCTGACAGGAGAGTGTCCCCCCCATAGTAACATGGCTGACAGGAGAGTGTCCCCCCCATAGTAACATGGCTGACAGGAGAGTGTCCCCCCCATAGTAACATGGCTGACAGGAGAGTGCCCCCCCCCATAGTAACATGGCTGACAGGAGAGTGTCCCCTCCCTCATAGTAACATGGCTGACAGGAGAGTGTCCCCCCCATAGTAACATGGCTGACAGGAGAGTGTCCCCCCCATAGTAACATGGCTGACAGGAGAGTGTCCCCCCCCCATAGTAACATGGCTGACAGGAGAGTGCCCCCCCATAGTAACATGGCTGACAGGAGAGTGTCCCCCCCATAGTAACATGGCTCACAGGAGAGTGTCCCCCCCATAGTAACATGGCTCACAGGAGAGTGTCCCCCCCATAGTAACATGGCTGACAGGAGAGTGCCCCCCCATAGTAACATGGCTGACAGGAGAGTGTCCCCCCCATAGTAACATGGCTGACAGGAGAGTGTCCCCCCCATAGTAACATGGCTGACAGGAGAGTGTCCCCCTCATAGTAACATGGCTGACAGGAGAGTGTCCCATAGAGGCCCCTCCCCACAGTATAATGCCCCATAGTGGCCCCTGCACACAGTATAATGTCCCATAGTGGCCCCTCCACACAGTATAATGTCCCATAGTGGCCACTGCACACAGTATAATGTCCCATAGTGGCCCCTCCACACAGTATAATGTCCCATAGTGGCCCCTGCACACAGTATAATGTCCCATAGTGGCCCCTGCACACAGTATAATGTCCCATAGAGGCCCCTCCCCACAGTATAATGTCCCATAGTGGCCCCTGCACACAGTATAATGTCCCATAGTGGCCCCTCCACACAGTACCATGTCCCATAGCGGCCCCTCCACACAGTATAATGACATATAGTGGCCCCTGCACACAGTATAATGTCCCATAGTGGCCCCTCCACACAGTATAATGTCCCATAGTGGCCCCTGCACACAGTATAATGTCCCATAGTGGCCCCTGCACACAGTATAATGTCCCATAGTGGCCCCTGCACACAGTATAATGTCCCATAGTGGCCCCTGCACACAGTATAATGCCCCATAGTGGCCCCTCCACACAGTATAATGTCCCATAGTGGCCCCTCCACACAGTATAATGTCCTATCAGATGGTTTTCATTGCAAATATTGCAAAAATTTCAGGCTCAGCAGAACCCCAAATTTTTGGGGTACACCACCCATGAACTATTATGATAGGGATCTTTTCTGACCCCAGAATATAATGATTGGAGGCCCAGGGGTATCAAATATTAAAAACCAGTGTTACTCACCTCCCCTGGGCTCCAGTGTGATTCCCTGCTATTTTCAGTCCTCTTCAATGACGTCATAGATGTGGGTTACGCCAGCATCTTTATGCGTTGTGACCCCAGCCTGACCCATGTGACATCTGTGACTTCACTACAGAGGTGCGAAGACAGTAGGGAGATCAGCACTGGAGCGAAGGAGAGGTGAGTAACACTGGTTTTTATGTTTGTCACCTCCCCTGGGCCTCTGATCATTATACTCAGGGGGCTGAAGACAACCCACAGTATAATAATAGCAGTATTTTTTGGAGTTCGCTCGGCCAATACCCTTGTTGCGGGCCCGCGGCCTTACTCACCAATCTCCGCTCCTGATCACTGCTGCCTCCGCTTCCCCTTCTTCCATCCAGGGGACCCCAGCGGCATGATATGGGACGCAGGTTGCGACACTGTGACAGCCGCTTTGGTTGCTATGGCGGTTCTCGCGCCACTGGTCCCACAATAAGGCATTAAGAATGTATGTAATGGTGCGCTGTAGGAGCCTATAGGAGCCTACAGGTCTAGTGACCGCAGGAGATGTCACTGATTTATTCCCCTGGACGAGCCCGCTGGTGCCTGCAGAGATTCTCTCTAGCCATTTTCTTGGTCCTCCTCCTGCAGCCCTCTCTCGGACGCTGCAGCCACATCTCTGGTGAATATCTTCCTTCAGGAGCTCGCTGTATCGGTGCACGCTTGGCGGCCGGCGTTTCGTCTCGCCTCAGTCCCATAACATAATGTTTTGGTAATGATACAGAACATGAATTTTAGTGTGCACAGAAAATGACGGAGAGCCGCCTGGAATGGCTGCAAATTGAGTTTGTGCAGTTTAATGGCTGTAATGTTTCACACTGGTCTGTGGTTAAGCAGAAGCCGCACTTCACGGGCCGCAGCAGTGATTTCCCTTCGTGCTCCCCATGCGCGTTGGCTCCACTTATTCATTATACCATTCACTTGGCACAGGCTCGCACTTTGCTGGAGCTGCGGTTTGGTTACAGACATTGAGATGTTTCTCTGAGGTTTTATGTTCCGCCGGGAATAATTATTACTATGAATAAAGAGATGACGGAGAGAGCAGCTCGTACGATAGGAATTCTATGGCAGCAGCATATGCTGCGGCGCTGTATAATGAGGACTGTCTGCAGGGGGCAGGAATACGGGAAGAGCGCTTAGAAGTGCCTGCAGTCTGCACCCTCGCTCCCACAGCTATTGGTCAGCAGCTCTAGGTCACCGTCCATTCTGGTCACTGCACCCTAATACTTTTCCTGCCCCTTAGCAGACCTGGACTGGCCCGCAGGTGAATCCTCGGGGGCTAAAGTGGGCCCCTAACCCCCCCAACTCCTGCAGGAGTGGCCCATTACACTCACTGCACTACATACAGATAGTCTACGTAGAGCGCCTCTGCCAGCCTAAACCTCCATATAATAAACTGGATTAGAATATATAACAAACTAGCTAGTTTATTCTATATAGATGCATTGGGTGACTGAGATGACATCTAGGCACCACTATCTCCTGGGCCCTGCCTCCTTACTGTCATCGTGGGGCCCCCGTAGCCAATCATGGGCTAAGTAATAGGTTAATACTAAAATCAATGGTAGGTAATATTTGCATTTCTCTGTATAGTGAGCCCTTAGAATGTATTCCACTGGTGGTCTCTAGGCACCGCAGTTCAACACTACCCCCTAGGTTGCTGGTTGGACTTTAGATTTGGGCTTTGTCTTGTCCCTTTCTCTTTCATGTATGCTTACATCTGCGCCAGTGTCCAGACCACTTTATGGGCAATGAGGTCCTTCAGGATCTGGTGTTCTCCATGTTTAGAGGGACTGTCTTTACTGGTCCTACAATGGATACGTACGATGTGTACTCGTTGCAGAGCTTCTCATCGTTTACAGTTTGCCGTTCTCTCGGTGGGGGTCAGCAGTCGATCTCTGCAGATTTGTTGACTTTGGAGACACAGACCTGGGATAATAGCATAAAAGCCATACACGGTCTCCCACCAGCGAGCGGGATAAAAGTCACCGGTGCCTGGAGCAGATCTAATGAATGTTGTCGAGCAGCGTCCCACACTCTTGTAAACAGCTCCGAGCAGCCCTCACTCCCCCTGGAAAATCATGTGGAATCCGCGGCTGCCGGAACAATTTGCATTTGGCATTTCTCCACTGTTTTGCTATTTAATTCTTAATTTCCATTTTTAATGTGCTGTGTCCTCATTTGTATGACGAGTTCCTCTCATCTGCATTTATATCTAATAGAATGGAGTTTCCGACAAATAATTACGCATGATAAGCAGCAGTTAAGGCCGCGCGCTCGAGTCGGAGCTGGTGGAGTCGTTACATTGTCAAGATGTTCCTCTCCCATTTTATGCTTCAGGCAGCAGTTTTCCTTCCATTTTTTCTTGTTGCATCAGAATCAGCAAAGCCTTGTTTCTGGAGAGATTTTGGCTGGTGATGGTCACGTGTTCCCTTGACTGGGCATTGCTGATAACGGGGTCCCCCTATGAACCCCCCACCACCTTTGATACCCAAACTGCTGGGCCTAAATGCCTTCCCCCTCTTTTCCAGCCTCGACCCCTGCCCCCCAGCTCTCAAACCCCCCACCCCCCTTAGAAATAAACCAAGACCAAAGGGTTGGATTAAATCGGCCACAGCAGCCGTATTTATTAACAAACAACAAATAAATAACAACAAGTATAACTTATTATAATTTGCATAACTTAAAATAATTTAACAATAAACGCTTAACCTGGGTAAGAGTCCTTGGAGCTACAAAAAACTATCAATCCCCCGGCCTGGCGCTAACATAACCACACCATAAATTTACCACCAGCCGCGACCACCGGCTCGGCGGCACCATGAATAAAGACGAACTCCTTCTTCCATGTACCAGCTCCCAGGGCCAATTTACCCTGTAACCGTTCACCGTGCGCCAGGCCATCCACCAAAATGTGCAATTACCACCAAATGTATAGGTGGAGCCTACCTTTGACTCCACCCTTTTAGCCAATTGACCACCAACTCCAAGGACCCCACCCGCCACTGCGAGCACGCCTTAATCCCTTAAGCGTGAGAGACCCGCCACACTTCCAGGGCCCTCTCAACACCCTCCTGGATACCTAGCGTCCACAAATCTATACCCCACCGCATTCAGATGGACCCCGTCCCGCAACCAAAACTCCCCCTCCCCAGACTCCAACTCCTTGTGCCGCACGCACACACCGCCGTTCCTGGACACAAACCCCGCAACAGCCCGGTTAACCTTAATCCTGGCCTTGTTGAGCCTTTCAACAGACCTAGCCTCCCGCCATGTTTTTCTCGGTACAATATCGGACCACACGGTAACAATCCCCGGAAACATGGACCACAACCTCAACAGGTCATACTTTATGTCCCTCACTAAATCGCGAAAGGGACGAACCCCCAGGTCATTGCCACCAGCATGTATCACGATAATGTCCGGAGACCGATCCAACCTCGTGCACCTGTGGATTTCGGGCATGACCCGACTCCACACCATACCTCGGACTCCAATCCAACGTACAACGACCGCAGCCCTGTCGAACCCCAGCTGCCGACCATTCCGCCGCACGCCGGCCCTCTCCGCGCCCCAGAACACAAAAGAATGGCCGAAGATCCAGACTAACCGAGCAGGAGGGCCTACGAAAGAAGAAATAAAGTAGGGGGAGGGCGGAGAAAATACCCAACAACACAATGATTCACATTTGGGCAAGGTGTGGACGTATGTATGATCTATACCTCTGCGATTCCCACCTACCGATACGTCGGACCACCTCCGAGCTCAACCCCCAACTAGCTGCTTCTGTCGCTGCGCCAATGCGAAAAGAGTGTGGAGCATATCGAGAGGCGTCAAGGCCCAGCGAGTCCAAACAACCCCTAAAAACAGCCGAGAACTGATAACGGGAAAGGAACGAACCATCCTCATGACGCAGGAGGGGACCGCCCGCAGAAGCTGGAACCAACCCCCGAAAAACAAGCAAACAACGCACCGGGCACATATCTGACCCTACAACCGCACCCAGGCGCAGATACTTCCCTGCCCCCGCCTGATCCGTCTTAGACCTGCGAACCCTGACCACTAGGACCCCTTCCTCCATGTACACATCATCCACCTGTAAACCACCCGGCCGCTTAGTCGACACGGACACCAACTCACCCACCCTGAGAGCCCCGAAAAAGGCTAGAGAAAAAGCCAGGTGAAACAAAACGCATTCATAGTGCGAAGAACAAAAACGGCCCAGTTCCAACCCCAAACGCTCCAAAAGCTGAAATGTAACCGGGCGCCGTGTGTCACTACTTCCCCTGCCCCTGCGGAACCCCTTAAGCACACGTTGAACCAAGAAATGTTTGGTAAAGTCCGCCAAACCCCTCAACTTGAAACCAAATGCCAACGCCGCTACCGCACCATTAACTTTCGCCACGGACCATCCATCTGAAGACCAACGGCTTAACAAGAACAATAAAGCCCCAACCCTATCCTCATCAGTATGTACCTGACCTAAATCTCCCACCCAATCCTCCCAAAGCTGCCAAGCCCTTGAATACTTATCCCAGGTGCCGGGGGCCAACGATGCCTGAATCAATGTCCCTGCTTTTCGCAAACCAAGTCCCATAATTCTGGAGGACATGGAATCCCTTCCACTTCCTCCCCCGGAGCCAGGGCACGAAAACCGCTCCCACTGGAAACGAGACAAAGAATCAGCAACGTCATTTTTAACCCCCGGAACATGCACTGCCACCACCCATGCATTCAGGCACAAGCAACGCAATACTAAACGCTGAAGCAACTTGATAACTGGAGGAGAAGACGCAGTCACATTATTAATGGCCGACACAACTGACATGTTATCACAATGAAATCTAACTTTTTTATCCTGGAACGCCCCACCCCATATGGACACCGCGACTAAAATCGGGAATAACCCAAGTACAGTCAAATTCCGCGTCAGACCTTGTTCACGCCACGACGCAGGCCAAGGAGCGGCGCACCACTGCCCCCTGTAATAGGCCCCAAAACCGTGGCCCCCTGCCGCATCCGTAAAGAGGTCACAATCGAACACATCGATCACTGCTGACTGGACCAGTGATCTACCATTGAACTGGTCTAAAAAAGTGTCCCATACTGCCAGGTCCTCCCGATGTATCACCCCCAGCCGAATAAAGTGTCGTGGATTTGACACCCCGTTCATGGCCCCTGCCAGCCGGCGACAAAAAAATCCTACCCATGGGGATAATGCGGCAGGCAAAATTTAAACTGCCTAACAATGACTGGAGGTCGCGCAACGCAATTTTTCGCATGTGACGAGCACGCCTCACCCTCTCTCTAAGATCAACCAGCTTGTCACCAGGCAACCGGAACTCCATTGCCACAGTGTCAAGCTCTATGCCCAAGAAACTCAATCTAGTGCACGGACCCTCAGTCTTTTCCGGTGACAACGGTACCCCAAACTTACTGGCGACCCACCGCGCGGTTGCCAACAAAACCGCGCATACATCGGAGCCCGCCGGACCTATACAGAGGAAATCATCGAGGTAGTGTATCACTGACTCAACCCCCGCCACATCCCGAATTACCGACTCTAAAAAGGTGCTGAACGCCTCAAAGTATGCGCACGATATTGAGCAACCCATAGGGAGGCAACGATCCACGTAATACCCGCCGTCCCAGTAGCAGCCCAGTAACCTAACGCTGTCAGGGTGTACCGGCAGTAACCTGAACGCCGCCTCCACATCCGTCTTAGCTAAGAGGGCCCCTGGACCGCAACGCCGTACCCAATGCACAGCTGCATCAAACGAGGTATATACTACCGAACAAAGCTCGGGTGCAATACCATCGTTGACCGACGCTCCTTTGGGATAAGACAAATGATGTATGAGCCGAAACTGATTCGGCTCCTTCTTCGGCACCACCCCCCAAAGGAGATACAATTAAACCTTCCAAAGGGGGTGATGCGAAGGGGCCCGCCATGCGCCCCAAGGCCACCTCCTTCCTCAGTTTTTTGGACACCACCCCCGAGTGTTCCGCTGCCGACCTCAAGTTAGTTATACAAAAGGGGACTGTGTGCGTCGGCAGGGGAATCCTAAAACCCTCCCTAAAACCTTCTACCAGAAACTTTGCACTCTCCCTGTTAACATAACTATTTAGGTACGGAAGCATGGCTTCCAGCTTCACCGGCGTCTGCCCCTTGTCCACTATTAGGCAAGGCCTTGGTCCTTTGTTTGCGCAAGCAACGTGCCGCACCATGGGACACCCCTCCGCAGAATGAACAGGCATGTTTGAATCTACAGTTGAAGCCGAATTTACATTGGGCTTCATTGAACTGCCAACACAGCCCGTAACGTTGCTGGGCCTGTGCACCTGCCCCCCCTGAGCCGTAACTGAGACCACCATGGCCGGTTCCACCGGCCGCCCCAGGAAAGGGCTGGCCAAAGCGAGCTGGCGCCATAACCCGAAGCCACAAACCTATATCTTTCTGGTCCCACCGTATGCTGGGCCGAACCGCCTTACGCTGACGGAACTGCTCATCATACCGCAGCCATGTCTGACCCCCATACACCCGATACGCCTCACCTATAGAGTCCTGATAGCAAAAAAGCCCCGAACAGTTGTCAGGAGCCTTTTCACCAATGACACTCGCTAAAATGGCAAAGGCCTGAAGCCAATTAGCAAAAGTCTGTGGAATCAGGCGCCACCTACGTTTTTCTTCCTCCTCTTTTTTGCTATCCTCCTTCTTACTCTTGTCTAAGTTAAATTTAGCTAAAGGGAGCAAGGAAAAGATTTCGACGTACTCGTCCTTCCAAATCTTCTCCCTCACTTCCTTTTTTAAATGCGCCCCTAGAGGACCCTCAAAACACACATAAACCTCCCCCCGAGCCCTGTCGTCTAGCCTCACCGAATCAACCTTCTCTTTATCTGTCTGGACAGACACTGTGACACCCGCCGGAGCCCCTACCACCGGCGCACTCTGTGACGCTACTGACTGAACCGCAGGAGGGACCCACGCCGCCACCGGGGAACCGCTAACACTCTGTTCGCAGCGCGACAGTAGCTCCCTCACGCTACCCAATAGCTCCCTAATCCCCTCAGAAGCTACACCACCACCCACTGGGGACTCCGGCCTATCTATCCCTAACCCCTGGGACATTAGAATAGGAGGAAACGGACACGACAATGAATGGTACTCACCAGACTGCGTAGGTGCTGTGGGCCCACCAGTCGACGGTCCTGCATCCTGCTGACCTGGGTCGCTGTACAGGAGAACGCTGGCGCCTGTTGATTGTTGAGAACCATCCCGCTGACAGCTGCAGCACGACCGACATCCCTGGGAAGGTTGACCTGCACCCGCGTATGCACTTGAAACCACTGGATGCACCTCGGACCGGGGCTGTGGTGCCGTGAAGGAGGGGCCAGCGCCGTGCTGCTCGTCGTTCAGAATTTCCCGCTGCTGTACCAAGGGCACTTGGAAAGCCGGAACCGACGGGACTTGAAGACACAGTCCCCCTCCCGCTGGAGCATCACAGGAGGGGACCGCTGCACCACGTGCTGTAGCCATATGGAGACTGGATGTGGAGGTCCCCCCACTGAGGCCAGTGGCAGGGATCTCCACCTCCGCAGGGGCCAGGCGACTGGCAGGATTCCTCCCAGACCGGGACCTCCGCGCCTGAGCAGTGGAGCGGGGTGCCCGGCCTGGAGGGGCCCGAGAGGGACTCCTATGTCGCCGGGCCCTAGGGGGCTCATCAGGGCTCAAACGTGCCGGCGGGCGAGTCCTGCGCGGCCGCCGCCGCCGCTCAGACGCCTCCGGGGGTAGTGAAGGGTTAATGGGGGGGGGGGGCGGCAGGCTGCATAATGTCAGCCAGCCGCTCCTGCAGCCAGGCCTCACCATGGACGCCGGCAGCAGCTCTGATCTGCTCCAGGATGGTATCGAGGGATGCCATTACAGTGAAAAGGTGGGGGGGGGAGGGAGCTGACCGCTCGTTAGCATGCCGCGCAGCTCCAGAATGGCCGCTTCCCGGGCTGCGCGGCATAGTCAATTCGAACGGGGTTAAGCCCCGCCCCCCAATTCTTCGCGCCCTAGCGCGTTATTGGTCCCCCTACAGCCCGCCCCCAGTCAAGATCCCTGCGCTTTACTGCGCAGCGCTCCGGTCTCCCCCCCCCCCCCCCCCCCCCCCCCCCCCCTCCCCCAAAAAAAAAAGAGGGGGGGTTTTTAAATTTTACAGTGGGGGGGGGGGGGGGGGGGTGGGGGGAGGGGAAAAAACAACCCCCGGGGCGCCCTCCCGCCGGTGCCCGCAGGACTTGGCCCGCCAACATTTAAATATTGTGGGGGGGGGGGGGACACCACCCCCCCCCCTCCCCGTTTTGCCCCTCCGCGGTCGGCCCCCTGGCCCGCCAAGGGCTAAGAATGTCTGTTTATTGTGAGATACTGAAAAGAAATAATACAACAAGGCACTCCCTTGTGCAGAACCTTATGTGTATCAAATATACAGAAGAACCAACCCCAAGATCCCTATATAGATGGAGAATATTTACGTTTTGTCATCTATATACTGTGATATATAGATATATATTATATTTATTTGCATTCACACCAGTCTGTCTTACAGCCAAACAAAGGTGTGCATTCAGGTACAGACTATTTCGGCTGGTTGGCAAGATAGACTGCACAAGCACACTGGCCTGAGGCACAACAGAATGCGCATGCACGATTTGAGTACTGTGCACTGAGCTCAGGCCAGTGTGCATGTGCGTGGTTGTATGTAAAACACAGCCCTGCTACTTGTGTAATACACATTACCATGTCCCCAGCAATCCTATTGGCCCTGGGAACATGGCCATATCGCTAGTATCAATAGTTACTCACTACATGCGCTCCATTTACATCAGATAGTATGTATGTTTACATTCCTAATGAGCCCTAATTAGGGGAAAGCTTTGTTTGCATTTTTTGCCACCATTTTTATACCATGTGCATGCTTTTTGCTGGGGGGATTGACTTCCCTGTATGTGTAAGAGTTTTAAACCATTTGACCTGCTGTAACCTGTAAAGAGTCATATGACAGTATTATCTGGCTATAACAGACCGCTTTAGACATAAGGATACCAGTCTATCAGCGCAGTCTGATGAAGGGCTCTGAAACGCGTTACGACCCGTGTGGCTATAACAGACTGCTTTAGACATAAGGATACCAGTCTATCAGCGCAGTCTGATGAAGGGCTCTGAAACGCGTTACGACCCGTGTGGCTATAACAGACTGCTTTAGACATAAGGATATCAGTCTATCAGCGCAGTCTGATGAAGGGCTCTGAAACGCGTTACAACCTGTGTGGCTATAACAGACTGCTTTAGACATAAGGATAACAGTCTCCCTGCGCAGTCTGATGAAGTGCTCTGAAACGCGTTACGACCCGTGTGGCTATAACAGACTGCTTTAGACATAAGGATACCAGTCTCCCAGCGCAGTCTGATGAAGGGCTCTGAAACGCTTTACTACCTGTGTGGCTATAACAGAGTGCTTTAGACATAAGGTCACCAGTAATACCAGCCAGTCTGATGAAGGGCTCTGAAACGCGTTACTACCTGTGTGGCTATAACAGACTGTTTACACATAAGGATACCAGTCTCCCAGCGCAGTCTGATGAAGGGCTCTGAAATGCGTTACTACCTGTGTGGCTATAACAGAGTGCTTTAGACATAAGGTCACCAGTAATACCAGCCAGTCTGATGAAGGGCTCTGAAATGCGTTACTACCTGTTTTTCTTTTTCTTTTTTCTACTTTGCCTGTTATCCTAATAAAAGGACTTTTGGACAAGCAGTTTTGGATCAATCCATTTATCCGGAGGATTTACGGCTACAGTGGTGCCTAAGAGGAGGGAGTGCGTGAAAATTGGGTCTAAAATTCTCTGTTTTTTGTTGAAGTTTCTCATTCCTATACGGACTGTCCATTGTGAGGCTTGTCTGAGGATCTCTGTTAATATTTTGTATCACTTTCTGACACTTTTACTGCATGAGGACACCACGGGGCTTTATCACTGTATAGGGGCATTAGGAAGGCACTTTCTCTGTATAGGGAGAGGGGCACTATTTCTGTAAGCAGGGCACCAGAGGGACACTATTATAGAGGAACTGGAACTGTGTGGAGGTAATAAGAGAACGCCAGTAACATGTTGGGGCATTAAGGGGGTACTAGTACTGTGTGGGGAACTGTTGCCATCTGGTGTATTATCTACTAGGCATACATATTTTGTGGTTTGCTATAGAAACAGATGAATCTAGGATAGTATTATGGGAAGCAACATGGTACTATTAAAGGGGCAACAGGGTGTAGAGGATGTTTGTATAGGGGGTGGGTATAGGTGGGGATGTAACTGTGTAGTATTCACATCTGCAGAGCTTGTGCAATAAACAAATGCTCATAGTATGGGAGTAATATTAGTCTTAGTATGGTGGATTTTATTCAGTCACTATGTGGTTATGGTATCAAGATATTATTAGCTAACAGTATGGTGCAAGGGCGTAACTAGCAAAGGCTGCGCCCCATACAAAACTTTACATTTGCTCCCCTCCCCCCATCAACATATACTGTGTGGAAACTTTAACACCCCATTTACACACACACTATAAATTCCCAAAGTACTCCACACAGTAAAATGTCCCATAGCAGCCCCTCCACATGGCATAATGTCCCATAGCAACCCCTCCACACAGTATTTTGTCTCATAGCGGCCCCTCCACACAGTATAATGTCTCATAGCGGCCCCTCCACACAGTATAATGTCCCATAGTGGCCCCTCCACATAGTATAATGTCCCATAGTGGCCCCTGCACACAGTATAATGTCCCATAGTGGCCCCTCCACATAGTATAATGTCCCATAGTGGCCCCTCCACACAGAATAATGTCCCATAGTGGCCCCTCCACATAGTATAATGTCCCATAGTGGCCCCTCCACATAGTATAATGTCCCATAGTGGCCCCTCCACACAGTATAATGTCCCATAGTGGCCCCTCCACACAGTATTTTGTCTCATAGTGGCCCCTCCACATAGTATAATGTCCCATTGCGGCCCCTTCACACAGTATAATGACATATAGTGGCCCCTCCACACAGTATTTTGTCTCATAGTGGCCCCTCCACACAGCATAATGTTCCATAGCGGCCCCTCCACACAGTATAATGTCCCATAGCGGCCCCTCCACACAGTATAGTATAATGTCCCATAGCGGCCCCTCCACACAGTATAATGTCCCATAGTGGCCCCTCCACACAGTATAATGTCCCATAGTGGCCCCTCCACACAGAATAATGACATATAGCGGCCCCTCCACACAGTATTTTGTCTCATAGCGGCCCCTCCACACAGTATAATGTCCCATAGCAGCCCCTCCACACAGTATTTTGTCTCATAGCGGCACCTCCACACAGTATAATGTCCCATAGTGGCCCCTCCACACAGTATAATGTCCCATAGTGGCCCCTCCACATAGTATAATGTCCCATAGTGGCCCCTCCACACAGTATTTTGTCTCATAGCGGCCCCTGCACACAGTATAATGTGCCATAGTAGCCCCTCCACATAGTATAATGTCCCATAGTGGCCCCTCCACACAGTATAATGTCCCATAGTGGCCCCTCCACATAGTATAATGTCCCATAGTGGCCCCTCCACACAGTATAATGTCCCATAGTGGCCCCTCCATATAGTATAATGTCCCATAGTGGCCCCTCCACACAGTATTTTGTCTCATAGTGGCCCCTGCACACAGTATAATGTCCCATAGTGACCCCTGCACACAGTATAATGTCCCATAGTGGCCCCTCCACACAGTATAATGTCCCATAGAGGCCCCTCCCCACAGTATAATGACATATAGTGGCCCCTCCACACAGTATAATGCCCCATAGTGGGCCCCTCCACACGGTATAATGTCCCATAGCGGCCCCTCCACACAGTATAATGTCCCATAGCGGCCCCTCCACATAGTATAATGTCCCATAGTGGCCCCTCCACACAGTATAATGTCCCATAGTGGCCCCTCCACATAGTATAATGTCCCATAGTGGCCCCTCCACACAGTATAATGTCCCATAGTGGCCCCTCCATATAGTATAATGTCCCATAGTGGCCCCTCCACACAGTATTTTGTCTCATAGTGGCTTCTGCACACAATATTATTATATTCCATCGATGTTCGTTGCAAAAATTTCAGGTTCAGCAGAACCCGAAATTTTTGGGGTAGCCCACCCATGACTATTATACTCTGGGGTCTTTTCAGACCCCAGAGTATAATGATTGTAGGCCCAGGGGAGGTGACAAACATTACAAACCAGTGTTACTCCCCCCTCCTGGGTTCCAGCGGGATTAACTTCTGTTTTCAGATCTCTTCAATGATGTCACAGACGTGGGTTATGCTGGCATAATTATGTGTCACGATGCCAGCCTGACCCATGTGAAATCATTACAGATGACCAAAGATAGCAGGGAGTCCCATCAGAACATAGGAGATGTGAGTAACACTGGCTTTTATGTTTGCTCACCTCCCCTGTCCCTCCGATCATTATACTTGGGGGTCTAAAGAGGCCCCAGAGCATAATAGCAGTATTTCTTGGGGTTCACTCAACAAATACTCTTGCCACGGGCCCGCAGCCTCACTTACTGATCTCCTGCTCACGACCGCCTCCGCTTCTCCTTCTTCCCTCCAGGGGGTCCCAGAGATATGACATGGGAAGCGGAGGTGGCAGTGAGCAGAAACGGGGATCGGTAAGTAAATCGGGCCTGCTACCTGCTAACTACTCCAGCAACTAATGGCCTATTTAAAAAAAAAAAAAAAAAAAAAGCAGCTAAGGACGCGGGCCCTGTGGCAGCCACTACGGTGGTACTTACGCCACTGCTATGGTGGTATAATCCAGGTGGTAATGTGAGGCTATGGTATTAGAGGTATCACTATGTAACATTATGGTAGTATTATACAGTCACCATGTGCTGATAATATGAGGTTATAATATAGAGGTATTATTTGGTAACAATATAGTGGTATTATTCCGTCACTATGTGGCAGTCAGGGGTATATCTATAGGAGCTTTGGAGGTAGCAATCAGAATGTAAGTATAGGAGGTGCAGAGGGAGCTCTTGGGGTGTAGATGTAGGTGCAGAGGGAGCTCTTGGGGTGTAGATATAGGAGGTGCAGAGGGAGCTCTTGGGGTGTAGATGTAGGTGCAGAGGGAGCTCTTGGGGTGTAGATGTAGGAGGTGCAGAAGGAGCTCTTGGGGTGTAGATGTAGGTGCAGAGGGAGCTCTTGGGGTGTAGATGTAGGAGGTGCAGAGGGAGCTCTTGGGGTGTAGATGTAGGTGCAGAGGGAGCACTTGGGGTGTAGATGTAGGTGCAGAGGGAGCACTTGGGGTGTAGATGTAGGAGGTGCAGAAGGAGCTCTTGGGGTGTAGATGTAGGTGCAGAGGGAGCTCTTGGGGTGTAGATGTAGGTGCCGAGGGAGCACTTGGGGTGTAGATGTAGGAGGTGCAGAGGGAGCACTTGGGGTGTAGATGTAGGAGGTGCAGAAGGAGCTCTTGGGGTGTAGATGTAGGTGCAGAGGGAGCACTTGGGGTGTAGATGTAGGTGCAGAGGGAGCACTTGGGGTGTAGATGTAGGTGCAGAGGGAGCTCTTGGGGTGTAGATATAGGAGGTGCAGAGGGAGCACTTGGGGTGTAGATGTAGGTGCAGAGGGAGCTCTTGGGGTGTAGATGTAGGAGGTGCAGAGGGAGCTCTTGGGGTGTAGATGTAGGTGCAGAGGGAGCTCTTGGGGTGTAGATGTAGGTGCAGAGGGAACTCTTGGGGTGTAGATGTAGGAGGTGCAGAGGGAGCTCTTGGGGTGTAGATGTAGGAGGTGCAGAGGGAGCTCTTGGGGTGTAGATATAGGAGGTGCAGAGGGAGCTCTTGGGGTGTAGATATAGGAGGTGCAGAGGGAGCTCTTGGGGTGTAGATATAGGAGGTGCAGAGGGAGATCTTGGGGTGTAGATGTAGGTGCAGAGGGAGCTCTTGGGGTGTCGATGTAGGAGGTGCAGAGGGAGCTCTTGGGGTGTAGATATAGGAGGTGCAGAGGGAGCACTTGGGGTGTAGATGTAGGTGCAGAGGGAGCTCTTGGGGTGTAGATGTAGGAGGTGCAGAGGGAGCTCTTGGGGTGTAGATGTAGGTGCAGAGGGAGCTCTTGGGGTGTAGATGTAGGTGCAGAGGGAGCTCTTGGGGTGTAGATATAGGAGGTGCAGAGGGAGCTCTTGGGGTGTAGATATAGGAGGTGCAGAGGGAGCTCTTGGGGTGTAGATATAGGAGGTGCAGAGGAAGCTCTTGGGGTGTAGATGTAGGAGGTGCAGAGGGAGCTCTTGGGGTGTAGATGTAGGTGCAGAGGGAGCTCTTGGGGTGTAGATATAGGAGGTGCAGAGGGAGATCTTGGGGTGTAGATGTAGGTGCAGAGGGAGCACTTGGGGTGTAGATATAGGAGGTGCAGAGGGAGCACTTGGGGTGTAGATATAGGAGGTGCAGAGGGAGCTCTTGGGGTGTAGATATAGGAGGTGCAGAGGGAGCACTTGGGGTGTAGATGTAGGTGCAGAGGGAGCACTTGGGGTGTAGATGTAGGAGGTGCAGAGGGAGCACTTGGGGTGTAGATGTAGGAGGTGCAGAGGGAGCTCTTGGGGTGTAGATGTAGGAGGTGCAGAGGGAGCACTTGGGGTGTAGATGTAGGAGGTGCAGAGGGAGCACTTGGGGTGTAGATGTAGGAGGTGCAGAGGGAGCACTTGGGGTGTAGATGTAGGAGGTGCAGAGGGAGCTCTTGGGGTGTAGATATAGGAGGTGCAGAGGGAGCACGTGGGGTGTAGATGTAGTTGCAGAGGGAGCTCTTGGGGTGTAGATGTAGGAGGTGCAGAGGGAGCTCTTGGGGTGTAGATGTAGGTGCAGAGGGAGCTCTTGGGGTGTAGATGTAGGTGCAGAGGGAGCTCTTGGGGTGTAGATGTAGGAGGTGCAGAGGGAGCTCTTGGGGTGTAGATGTAGGAGGTGCAGAGGGAGCTCTTGGGGTGTAGATATAGGAGGTGCAGAGGGAGCTCTTGGGGTGTAGATGTAGGAGGTGCAGAGGGAGCTCTTGGGGTGTAGATATAGGAGGTGCAGAGGGAGATCTTGGGGTGTAGATGTAGGTGCAGAGAAAGCTCTTGGGGTGTAGATGTAGGTGCAGAGGGAGCTCTTGGGGTGTAGATGTAGGAGGTGCAGAGGGAGCTCTTGGGGTGTAGATATAGGAGGTGCAGAGGGAGCTCTTGGGGTGTAGATATAGGAGGTGCAGAAGGAGCTCTTGGGGTGTAGATGTAGGTGCAGAGGGAGCTCTTGGGGTGTAGATGTACAGTCATGGCCAAAAGTTTTGAGAATGATACAAATATTAATTTTTACAAAGTCTACTGCTTCAGTTTTTCTAATGGCAATTTGCATATACTCCAGAATGTTATAAAGAGTGATCAGCTTAACAGCAATTACTTGCAAAGTCAATATTTGCCTAGAAAATGAACTTTATCCCCCAAAACACATTTCAACATCATTGCAGCCCTGCCTTAAAATGACCACCTAACATCGTTTCAGTGATTGCTCCATTAACACAGGTGTGGGTGTTGATGAGGACAGGGCTGGAGATCAATCTGTCATGATTAAGTAAGAATGACACCACTGGACACTTTAAAAGGAGGCTGGTGCTTGCCATCATTGTTTCTCTTCTGTTAACCATGGTTATCTCTAAAGAAACACGTGCAGTCATCATTGCACTGCACAAAAATGGCCTAACTGGGAAGAGTATTGCAGCTAGAAAGATTGCACCTCAGTCAACAATCTATCGCATCATCAAGAACTTCAAGGAGAGAGGTTCCATTGAAAGACCAGCAAGCGGCAGGACCGTCTCTTAAAAGTGTTTCAGCTGCGGGATGGGGCTACCAGCAGTGCAGAGCTTGCTGAGGAATGGCAGCAGGCAGGTGTGAGTGCATCTGCACGCACTGTGAGGCGGAGACTCTTGGAGCAAGGCCTGGTCTCAAGGAGGGCAGCAAAGAAGCCACTTCTCTCCAGAAAAAACATCAGGGACAGACTGATATTCTGCAAAAGGTACAGGGAGTGGACTGCTGAGGACTGGGGGAAAGTCATTTTCTCTGATGAATCCCCTTTTCGATTGTTTGGAACATCTGGAAAACAGCTTATTCGGAGAAGAAGAGGTGAGCGCTATCACCAGTCTTGTCTCATGCCAACTGTAAAGCATCCTGAAACCATTCATGTGTGGGGTTGCTTCTCAGCCAAGGGAATCGGCTCTCTCACAGTCTTGCCATGAATAAAGAATGGTACCAGAATGTCCTCCAAGAGCAACTTCTCCCAACCGTCCAAGAGCAGTTTGGCGCTCAACAATGCCTTTTCCAGCATGATGGAGCACCTTGCCCTAAAGCAAAGGTGATAACTAAATGGCTCAGGGAACAAAACATAGAGATTTTGGGTCCATGGCCTGGAAACTCCCCAGATCTTAATCCCATTGAGAACTTGTGGTCAATCATCAAGAGACGGGTGGACAAACAAAAACCAACAAATTCAGACAAAATGAAAGCATTGATTCTGCAAGAATGGACTGCTATCAGTCAGGATTTGGTCCAGAAGTTGATTGAGAGCATGCCAGGGAGAATTGCAGAGGTCCTGAAGAAGAAGGGTCAACACTGCAAATATTGACTTGCTGCATTAACTCATTCTAACTGTCAATATAAGCTTCTGTTACTCATAATATGAATGCAATTCTATTTCTGTATGTGATAAAAACATCTGACAAACACACATAAAAACCAGAGGGCAGCAGATCATGTGAAAATATAATATTTGTGTCACTCTCAAAACTTTTGGCCATGACTGTAGGTGCAGAGGGAGCTCTTGGGGTGTAGATATAGGAGGTGCAGAGGGAGCTCTTGGGGTATAGATATAGGAGGTGCAGAGGGAGCTCTTGGGGTGTAGATGTAGGAGGTGCAGAGGGAGCTCTTGGGGTGTAGATATAGGAGGTGCAGAGGGAGCTCTTGGGGTATAGATATAGGAGGTGCAGAGGGAGCTCTTGGGGTGTAGATGTAGGTGCAGAGGGAGCTCTTGGGGTGTAGATGTAGGTGCAGAGGGAGCTCTTGGGGTGTAGATGTAGGAGGTGCAGAGGGAGCACTTGGGGTGTAGATGTAGGTGCAGAGGGAGCACTTGGGGTGTAGATGTAGGTGCAGAGGGAGCGCTTGGGGTGTAGATGTAGGTGCAGAGGGAGCACTTGGGGTGTAGATGTAGGTGCAGAGGGAGCGCTTGGGGTGTAGATGTAGGTGCAGAGGGAGCACTTGGGGTGTAGATGTAGGAGGTGCAGAGGGAGCTCTTGGGGTGTAGATATAGGTGCAGAGGGAGCTCTTGGGGTGTAGATGTAGGAGGTGCAGAGGGAGCACTTGGGGTGTAGATGTAGGAGGTGCAGAGGGAGCACTTGGGGTGTAGATGTAGGTGCAGAGGGAGCACTTGGGGTGTAGATATAGGAGGTGCAGAGGGAGCTCTTGAGGTGTAGATATAGGAGGTGCAGAGGGAGCTCTTGGGGTGTAGATATAGGAGGTGCCGAGGGAGCTCTTGGGGTGTAGATGTAGGTGCAGAGGGAGCTCTTGGGGTGTAGATGTAGGAGGTGCAGAGGGAGCACTTGGGGTGTAGATATAGGAGGTGCAGAGGGAGCTCTTGAGGTGTAGATATAGGAGGTGCAGAGGGAGCTCTTGGGGTGTAGATGTAGGTGCAGAGGGAGCACTTGGGGTGTAGATGTAGGAGGTGCAGAGGGAGCTCTTGGGGTGTAGATGTAGGTGCAGAGGGAGCACTTGGGGTGTAGATGTAGGAGGTGCAGAGGGAGCACTTGGGGTGTAGATGTAGGTGCAGAGGGAGCACTTGGGGTGTAGATGTAGGTGCAGAGGGAGCGCTTGGGGTGTAGATGTAGGTGCAGAGGGAGCACTTGGGGTGTAGATGTAGGTGCAGAGGGAGCGCTTGGGGTGTAGATGTAGGTGCAGAGGGAGCACTTGGGGTGTAGATGTAGGAGGTGCAGAGGGAGCTCTTGGGGTGTAGATATAGGTGCAGAGGGAGCTCTTGGGGTGTAGATGTAGGAGGTGCAGAGGGAGCACTTGGGGTGTAGATGTAGGAGGTGCAGAGGGAGCACTTGGGGTGTAGATGTAGGTGCAGAGGGAGCACTTGGGGTGTAGATATAGGAGGTGCAGAGGGAGCTCTTGAGGTGTAGATATAGGAGGTGCAGAGGGAGCTCTTGGGGTGTAGATATAGGAGGTGCCGAGGGAGCTCTTGGGGTGTAGATGTAGGTGCAGAGGGAGCTCTTGGGGTGTAGATGTAGGAGGTGCAGAGGGAGCACTTGGGGTGTAGATATAGGAGGTGCAGAGGGAGCTCTTGAGGTGTAGATATAGGAGGTGCAGAGGGAGCTCTTGGGGTGTAGATGTAGGTGCAGAGGGAGCTCTTGGGGTGTAGATGTAGGTGCAGAGGGAGCACTTGGGGTGTAGATGTAGGAGGTGCAGAGGGAGCACTTGGGGTGTAGATGTAGGTGCAGAGGGAGCACTTGGGGTGTAGATGTAGGTGCAGAGGGAGCACTTGGGGTGTAGATGTAGGTGCAGAGGGAGCACTTGGGGTGTAGATGTAGGTGCAGAGGGAGCACTTGGGGTGTAGATGTAGGTGCAGAGGGAGCGCTTGGGGTGTAGATGTAGGTGCAGAGGGAGCTCTTGGGGTGTAGATGTAGGAGGTGCAGAGGGAGCACTTGGGCTGTAGATGTAGGAGGTGCAGAGGGAGCACTTGGGGTGTAGATGTAGGAGGTGCAGAGGGAGCTCTTGGGGTGTAGATGTAGGAGGTGCAGATGGAGCACTTGGGGTGTAGATGTAGGTGCAGAGGGAGCACTTGGGGTGTAGATGTAGGAGGTGCAGAGGGAGCACTTGGGGTGTAGATGTAGGTGCAGAGGGAGCACTTGGGGTGTAGATGTAGGTGCAGAGGGAGCACTTGAGGTGTAGATGTAGGAGGTGCAGAGGGAGCACTTGGGGTGTAGATGTAGGAGGTGCAGAGGGAGCTCTTGGGGTGTAGATGTAGGTGCAGAGGGAGCTCTTGGGGTGTAGATGTAGGTGCAGAGGGAGCACTTGGGGTGTAGATGTAGGTGCAGAGGGAGCACTTGGGGTGTAGATGTAGGTGCAGAGGGAGCACTTGGGGTGTAGATGTAGGTGCAGAGGGAGCTCTTGGGGTGTAGATGTAGGTGCAGAGGGAGCTCTTGGGGTGTAGATGTAGGAGGTGCAGAGGGAGCTCTTGGGGTGTAGATGTAGGTGCAGAGGGAGCTCTTGGGGTGTAGATGTAGGTGCAGAGGGAGCACTTGGGGTGTAGATGTAGGTGCAGAGGGAGCACTTGGGGTGTAGATGTAGGTGCAGAGGGAGCACTTGGGGTGTAGATGTAGGTGCAGAGGGAGCACTTGGGGTGTAGATGTAGGAGGTGCAGAGGGAGCACTTGGGGTGTAGATGTAGGAGGTGCAGAGGGAGCACTTGGGCTGTAGATGTAGGAGGTGCAGAGGGAGCACTTGGGGTGTAGATGTAGGTGCAGAGGGAGCGCTTGGGGTGTAGATGTAGGAGGTGCAGAGGGAGCACTTGGGGTGTAGATGTAGGAGGTGCAGAGGGAGCACTTGGGGTGTAGATGTAGGAGGTGCAGAGGGAGCACTTGGGGTGTAGATGTAGGTGCAGAGGGAGCTCTTGGGGTGTAGATGTAGCAGATATGTTTCAGAAGAGGAGTAAGCAGAGTCTGACCTACAGAGAGCTGTAAATGAATTAGTTTTCAAGTGATTCTTGTTCTTTGCCTGGAAGTCTGGCCATTTTCAAATGGTTAATATAGTCTCTCTTGGCCATTGATCATGATATATGTGCAAATAACATGGAAATTTACCATATAACATAAGGGTTTTATATGAGATAATTTATTACCTATCATGATATATACCAACAACTGGGTCTCATTGCAGTTCTGTGTCTGAGGAGAGGGGGCTACTTCATCAGGGGAGAGAAGGCTCGGGGGTAATTCGCTGATAGAAGGGCTGACTGGGGTATTGGAGAGGAGAAGAAAATCTGCTGATTTCTGTCTAGATTAGGACTGGCTATTGTCACCCACAGCAACGTCTGTGGGCCGATGGTAAACATACAGTGCCTTGTGAAAGTATTCGTCCCCCTTGAACTTTTCAACCTTTTGCCACATTTCAGGCTTCAAACATAAGGATATAAAATTTTAATTTTTTGGTGAAGAATCAACAACAAGTGGGACACAATCGTGAAGTGGAACGAAATTTATTGGTTATTTTAAACTTTTGTAAAGAATAAAAAACTGAAAAGTGGGGCGTGCGATATTATTCAGTGCAGCAAACTCAGTCCAGAAGTTCAGTGAGGATCTCTGAATGATCCAATGTTGTCCTAAATGACTGATGATGATAAATATAATCCACCTGTGTGTACAAGTCTCCGTATAAATGCACCTGCTCTGTCATAGGCTCAGGGTTCTGTATAAAGCGCAGAGAGCATCATGAAGACCAAGGAACACACCAGGCAGGTCCGTGATACTGTTGTGGAGAAGTTTAAAGCCGGATTTGGATATAAAAAGATTTCCCAAACTTTAAACATCCCAAGGAGCACTGTGCAAGCGATCATATTGAAATGGAAGGAGTATCAGACCACTGCAAATCTACCAAGACCCGGCCGTCCCTCTAAACTTTCATCTCAAACAAGGAGAAGACTGATCAGAGATGCAGCCAAGAGGCCCATGATCACTCTGGATGAACTGCAGAGATCTACAGCTGAGGTGGGAGAGTCTGTCCATAGGACAACAATCAGTCGTACACTGCACAAATCTGGCCTTTATGGAAGAGTGGCAAGAAGAAAGCCATTTCTCAAAGATATCCATAAAAAGCCACCTGGGAGACACCAAACATGTGGAAGAAGGTGCTCTGCTCAGAGGAAACCAAAATAAAGTAGTTGGAGTAGTAGTAGTAGTAGGAGGAGAAGTAGTAGTAGTAGTAGTAGTAGTAGGAGTAGTAGTAGTAGTAGTAGTAGTAGTAGGAGTAGTAGTAGTAGTAGTAGTAGTAGTAGGAGTAGTAGTAGTAGTAGTAGTAGTAGTAGGAGTAGTAGTAGTAGTAGTAGGAGTAGTAGGAGTAGTAGTAGTAGTAGTAGTAGTAGTAGGAGTAGGAGGAGAAGTAGTAGGAGGAGTAGTAGTAGGAGTAGTAGTAGTAGAAGGAGTAGTAGTAGGAGTAGTAGTAGTAGGAGTAGGAGTAGTAGTAGTAGTAGTAGTAGGAGGAGTAGTAGGAGTAGGAGTAGGAGTAGTAGGAGTAGGAGTAGGAGTAGTAGTAGGAGTAGTAGTAGGAGTAGTAGTAGTAGGAGTAGGAGTAGTAGTAGTAGTAGTAGTAGTAGGAGTAGGAGTAGGAGTAGGAGTAGTAGTAGGAGTAGTAGTAGGAGTAGTAGTAGTAGT
>CAMRHE010000721.1:477500-507500 GCA_947044405.1 Leptodactylus fallax | reverse complement strand
GGAGTAGGAGTAGTAGTAGTAGGAGTAGTAGTACAGTATGGAACATGGTGGACAAGGCAGGAGATGTGCAGCTGTGTAGGGGTAGTAGTAGTAGTAGTAGTAGTAGTAGTAGTAGTATTAGGAGTAGTAGTAGTAGTAGTAGTAGTAGGAGTAGGAGTAGTAGTAGGAGTAGTAGTACAGTATGGAACATGGTGGACAAGGCAGGAGATGTGCAGCTGTGTAGGGGTAGTAGTAGTAGTAGTAGTAGTAGTAGTAGTAGTAGTAGGAGTAGTAGTAGTAGTAGTAGTAGTAGTAGGAGTAGGAGTAGTAGTAGGAGTAGTAGTACAGTATGGAACATGGTGGACAAGGCAGGAGATGTGCAGCTGTGTAGGGGTAGTAGTAGTAGTAGTAGTAGTAGTAGTAGTAGTACAGTATGTGATATGGTGGACAAGGCACAGGTAAAGGGGGAATATATATTTATTATAACCCTCCCCTGTTGTCTGTTTTAAAATTTACTATCTGGGATAACCCTATTAAATTAATAGTGCCCCATGTCCCCCACAATTAATAATACTCCTGTTTACCCCTTTAAATCAATAATTCCCCCCTTAAATAAGTCTCAATACCCTGGAGGTTAACATCTCCTTACATAAATACTTCCTCCCAATGCCCCCCCTCCCCCCTTATATTAATAATGCCCCAGTAACCCCTTATATTGTTATTTCCCCCTAATATTAATAATGCCCTCACCTCTCCCACCCCCAAAAAAGAAATCAAAGTAAGACTAATACTCACCTGCCTTTGATCCCTGATACACAGAGTTGCCAGCGCTGCTTCTTCTTCTTGTATCTTGTAGGCTGCCAGCCACTTCAGGCCTACAGATTACACGGTGCTGTCACGTCCTGGCTCAGGAGGCGCTATGTAGTGACACTGTGTCCGCCTACACCGGGACGCTGACGTCATAGTTGTTGCCAGGGCACCTGTAGACCACAAACCACTACAGGCCTACAGGTTATAGAGTGGCAGAGCAGGAAGCCACCAGCTAAGAACTCTAGTCAGGGTTGGGCTTGTCCGAGCTGTAGTCTGGATCGGAGTTGTCAATGTCCAAGGTGTAGTCAGGACTGGAGGTGTTAATCCTTGTTATTCCTACACAGAACATGCAGCAGAGTCTCGCCGATATCTTGTGGACTTGCAGATGAATGGACATGTCACTATTGTGTATCTCATTTTCTCTTAATTTGCTTGGACCGTGGCCCCACCTGGTGGCACAGAATTCATTCCATTGGAGTGAGGGGAGTTGTTTCTTGTTTCACCCTTCAGGACTATGGGTGTTGTGGCCTGTGACGGCTCAGTATATTAAAATGCAGCTGACTGCAGGATTGAGGCGTCACTAAGCTCATGCAGCCCCCGGAGCTGAGCTCTGCTCATTGATGCTGATACAATGTGATTATTGACAACCAGCAATTCTTTCTGCGGCGACGTTTCAGCTTCTGGACTTCAGATTTATAGAATCCATTTGTTTTTCTTCTTCATTTACAATCTTGCCTGGAGGTGCAGAAGAGAAGTCCTGACTGTACAGTCTCCAGACACTGGTATATACAGTTTATTATACTCCATGTGTGCACCATGCGACAAACGACAGTGATTTATAGCCAAAGACTGATGATTTCACAGATGACATCACAAAGACAATCACTTCAAAGGTTCAGATTTTCTATATGTCCATCAAGGGATGAGAAAGGACATGGCTAAAGGAAAGAGTGAAGATAACAAGAATTTTATACAGTTACAAAGGAGTTAATTTTTGATTGTAAGGCGGCGTTCACACTACCGTTGGTGACCGTCAGTAGTGTCCGTTGCAATTGTCCGTTACAAGATTTTAGCATCGGACACTCGCTGAACCGTCAGAAATCCGTTAACATTTCCATTCATTTCAATGGGTTTTTATATTGTGTCCGTTTACACCCAATCCGTCAGAAGTCCATTTTTTTCCCGCAGACAAAAAATCCTACATGCAGGACTTTTTTGTCCATTTGGAAAATGGATTCTTGACGGACAGCAAGTGTCCGTTATTTTTTTTAACATTGAAGTCTATGGGTAATGGACAGTGACCGCCAGTTACTGTCTGTTATTTTAAGTCCATTTTTTCTGCACATGCTCAGTTAAGCAGAAACAAACAAAAAAAAACCCCACAGACGGGGCGTGGCTAGCCAGCAGAGCGGCAGGAAGCACATCTCCTGAGCTCTGATCTGTTCCATCTGCATCCACTGCTGATCTACCGCATCGTAGCCACCACAAACTCCAGAGGCTTCAGGGGTCTTCCCCCAGACCCCAGTACACATTATTTGAGGCTCTGGTTCGTTATACCAGTTTAATTTGAAAGCCCCGTCGTGAGGCCTACAACATCGTTAGCTCCGGCCGCCATCTTGGAATCGTGGCCTGTTACCCTGGCGCCATCGATAGCTGCTCCCCACGAGAGTGTCCCTCATTTGCCGAGCAGAGCTGCTGTCACCTGAGGCAGTGTTTCTGGAGAACTTCGGGTGCCAGCCCAGCCAGCAACGCTAGAGACAGGAGAGATTCCCCGTGCATCAGACTGCCGCCCGCCATCTTGGAGGCCTGTAGCGCCGCTGCCACGCCCCCCGGGGGGAACCTGCTGGTGAGCCATCACTATCTCTACCACCTGCTACAGCTTCCCCTGTGCCCATACACCTCCTGAAGGGAGATAGCATTTAACTGGTGACCTCAATTCCTGTGACCTTAGCGATACCACTACAGCCCTCAGTTAACACCTCCTGTCAGGACCTGCGGTGGGGTGAAGGGAGTGCCGAGCCCCTACTCCACCATATTGTCTATGCTGCATTTGCCTTGGTAATCCTGCCAGGAGGAGTAACTCACTTGCACTGTTGGCGGGACATTCACATTCACTGTCTGGTTAGTGGAGGTGTGGTGCTCTCTAGCTACGTCATATATGGTCGGGACTACTGGTCGCCCCTGTCAGGTGGCCGACCCCTTGGTTCTATCTGCAGTCTGCTGTAACGCTACCTCCCGGACCACCCCCCCTCACTTGGAAGTCGAGGCTTAGCAATGGTGCGATGCATTAGCTCTATGTAAGAGCCCTGTGACCACGAATGTATTCATTAATGCCCTAAGTCTTCTCTCACTGGCATATGCCCAGAAGACGTCCTAACAACTCTGCTGGTCTCCCCCGTACTCCGGGCCGCTCACTCACACGTTCACCATCTATCTCCAGGTATCTCTCCCGCTCCAGCCTCTCAGCCACGTCCTCGGATGCTGAAGACATGGCTCCACCTTCTCCCACACCACTCCTGATGCAGATGGCACATTCTTTCAAGGAGATGAGGCCTAGAGAACTGACTGAGTCCCTAAGTGGACCCTGCCCTCCCCAGTCCTGCCTTGCTACCCCTAATATGGCATCACCATCTCCTCCTTGCCAAGCCGCTCATATAGCTTCGGCTGACTTCCAGTTGCTTAGGGATCTTATACAGGCCCTCCCTACCAAGCAGAACCTGGACGAAGTGGTCTCCCGCCTGGAACAGACACATGCCCAGGCGTTGGATGCAGTCAGGATGGAGGTAACCCACCTCAACTCTAGGGCCGAAACTACTGAACAATCGGTTGCGGACCTTGACCGCAGGCTCACTGCAGTAGAGACACGCCACCAGCGCTCAACTATCCACCTCCAATATATTGCGCTCCAGCTTGACGACCAAGAAAACAAAGGACGGAGGAACAACATCCGCCTGCGGGATATCCCCGAAAAAGGCACCGCAGATGACTTAATCACTAGAGTCAATACCATCTTCAACATAGTGGCGCAACGCCCTTTGGATGCGACCTATATGTTTGACAGAGTTCACAGAGTTCAACAGTCCGGCCCCGTGGACCCCACCAACCCACGGGATGTCCTTTGTAGATTACATTACTACTCTGAGAAAGAACACATCTTGAAATGCGCTTGGTCCGTGGGCCCTGTCTCTTTTGAAGATATCACTGTCAAACTTTTCCCAGATGTTTCTATGCACACTCTGGCCATGCGACGTGCCCTACAGCCCCTTCTGAGCCTCATTAAGGACTATGGTGGAACATACCGGTGTGGACATCCATTTTACCTGATCGCCCGTGAGGGCTCTACCTCCATTCTGGTGCGCTCACCTGCAGACCTCCCTGAGTTGTTTACTTTCTTGGACACTAGACCCATTGAAGTCCAAAATTGGCTCGCGCTGGATCTGACTCAACAAATCTCCCAGAGGCGAAGACGTACATCTCGACACCCCTCCTCTACGCCAATACAAGACAGACCCTCTCCATTGATGCCTCCTGGAGAAGACCCTCTAAGCCTATTACTGGACCAGCCAGACCTATCTCGCTACCTCCCTACCGAGGCGTGATGACTCCCGGCCCCTAGATATGTGGACTGCTCCTGTATCTTCCCTTTTGCTCATCTCCACTGGTTTATTTTGATGAGTTCATTCATCCATTTCTACAGAGGAAGATGCCAGGTTACTTTGTCTTCTCCTATTGGTGCCTTTATTACCCTTGTTACAATGTTTACCTACTTTTGTTACTGTTTGGGTAGTTGCTCATTATATTGAGGCGACCCTGGGTGGAGCTGCTGGAGCTTCATTAGTTCTTGTATTACACCATGTCTGAAGGAAGCTAGTCTTCTGAAAGCTTACTTATCAAATATACTCAGTTAGCCTCTAAAAGGTATCGCCTGATTTCTTCACCCGAGCGTCTTGTCTTTTTTTCTCTCCCCCCCTCTCAAGTGTCTTAGAGATCCTCCTTCTCCTTCAGTGGGGCTTGACCTGCAGTGTCTAAATATGCCGACTTCCAGCCAGCAGACTTCTCTCGTGATAGGATCCCTTAATGTCAGGGGGCTGCATAGTCCTGGAAAGCGCTCTGTTCTTTTCAACTTACTCAAAGGTAAGCATTTACATGTAGTGTTCTTGCAGGAAACACATTTTTGCTCTCTCAAACCATTTAAACTCTCTAACATTTGGTTCCCACACACATATCACAGCCCTTCCCCGGACCCCAAGTCTAGAGGGGCCAGCATTTTGATCTCTAGATCAGTGAGCTGGACGCATCTGGGGACTCGCACTGATGGAGCGGGCAGATTCGTTATGGTGAAGGGACGTATTGCATCTCAGATATATACTTTTGCATCACTCTATCTCACTAATGCCGGACAGGGCCTAGCTCTCCACTCATACTTAGAGATGCTTGATGATATTGTAGAGGGAGTTTTGGTGGTCAGGGGCGACCTGAACCTAGTTCTTGATCCCGCACTTGACTCTTCGGGCTCCTCAAGCCACTCCCACTCACTCCTGTGCAGATTTTGGAGAGATCTTCATTCTCACCAACTTATTGACTCATGGCGACTATTACACCCCTCGGTTCGGGATTTCTCATACTGTTCTCCAGTTCACAATCGTTACTCTCGTATTGATTACATCTTCCTCCAACAGCAGGACCTTCACTCCTTGCTATCTGCATCTATAGATAACATCACATTTTCAGATCACGCCCTTGTTACAGTGACCCTGTCGCTACAGTCCCCATCCCCTTCCAACGCCAATGGAAGCTTAACTCCTTGCTTTTGGACGATGCGACTATCCTTGCAGATATTAAAACCCACTTAACCGATTACTTCACTAGGGAAGAGACTGAGGAACTTAGCCCTCCTGTAATCTGGGAAGCCCATAAATGTCTGGTCCGTGGGGTCCTCATCCAGCATGGCTCTCGCCTGAAGAGAGAACGTCAGTCACACATTGAATCTCTTCTCCAACAAATACGCTCATTCGAGGCTCTCCACAAACGTCAGATGACTGTAGACACATACGCACAGCTTGTGTGCATCCGGGAGGAACTTCGTTCTTTCCTGATGGACAGAGCTAAAGAGACTCTAGTTAAGTGTCGGCGACACTTCATATGAGTTCGGTAATAAATGTAGTCGATCCTTGGCGAGGGCCCTGCGGATCCAAAGAGCCTCCACTTATGTCCCCCAAATCCGAACTACCCAACACTCCAAAGTAGATCTTCCCACTGAGATCGCGGCTGCGTTCAGAGACTACTATGCCTCTCTGTACTCGGTAGACGCCTCTAACCCAGACTCGTCTAACTCTCAATTTCGCGATCGCATACGGGCATACCTCGCCTCTTCAGGACTCCCTACACTATTAGTCGAGGACCTAGAGGTCCTAGAATCCCCAATTGCAGATGACAAACTTTCGACTGCGCTTAAACAAATGGCCACGGTTAGGGCTCCGGGTCCGGATGGGTTGCCTCTGGTTTACTATAAGAAACTTGGCCCAGATCTCGGCCCACATCTCCTAAAGATGTTCAATTCATTGACGTCGGACTCGTCTCTATGCCGCGATTCCTTTCGCGCCCATATTACCGTAATTCCCAAACCCGGAAAGAATCCCCTTTGTCCCAGTTATAGTCCTATCTCACTGTTGAACGTGGATCTTAAAATCCTAACCAAAATCCTTTCCTCCCGACTAACTTCTCTGCTGGGCGACATCATCCATCCTGACCAAGCAGGCTTCATGCCTGAACGAGAGGCTAGGGACAACACCATCAAGACTATTAACCTTCTACATGGGGCAAAGGGCTCAGGTTCGGGTTAATAGTCTCCTCTCACAGTCTTTCCCATTGCCAATGGTAGTAGACAGGGATGCCCTTTGTCTCCTCTAATTTTCATCCTGACACTAGAGCCATTTCTTAAACATGTCCGATCCCATCCTGACATCTCGGGTGTGGCCCGTGCATCTCGCCTTTACAAAGTAGTGGCCTACGCAGATGACTTGTTTTTTCTTACCTGCCCACAAATCTCTCTACCATGCCTAATGTCTGCCTTTGATGAATATTCAAAGCTTTCCAACTTCAAGATTAACCTCTCAAAATCTGAAGCACTTAATGTCACCCTCCCCCCCCAACAGGTCTCCACCTTGAGTCAATCTTTTCCCTTCCACTGGGCTACCCGGGCCTTGAAATATCTGGGAGTCTCCATTATTCCTGACCCGACAGACCTTTTGCACGCCAACTTTCCGCCTATGCTATCATCTATCCGTTCAGACTGTCACCGATGGAAACAGGGTACGTTCACCTGGTTTGGGAGGTGCACCATTTTTAAAATGAATATCCTGCCGCGACTCCTATACCTTTTACAAACACTGCCTATCCACGTTCACCTTTCCTTCTTTCGGGCCTTGTCCTCCATTCAGTTGGATTTCATATGGTCGGGTAAGTCTGCGAGAGTTAGCAGAGCCCTTCTTTCCCGCCCTAAACGTAGTGGTGGTTTGGCCCTCCCAGATCTCAAATTATATTATCTATTATTATAAATCTATTTTGCTGCTTACTTGGCTAAGATAGTAGACTGGTGTAGACATGGCTCACTTAAACCATGGGTCTACATCGAACAAGCCTTCTCCCTGCTGCCACTGCAGGCGATCCCGTGGCTTGAATCTCCTCTAGTGTCATCTATCCGCGCCCACCCCACAATTGGCCCAACCCTTAGAATTTGTACCCAACGCTTGGTTCGCTCTCATTCACTCCCCGCTTGACTCTATATGCTACCCCCTTTTGGGCAACCCTAAGTTTCCTTCTGATGTCTCTGATAGAGTGTTCCGCAACTGGCGTCGCCATGGTTTCTTTAGGGTGGGTCATCTCCGGAACGATTTAGGATGGCGAGTGGGCCCAGGGATTTCCCTCTCCAGTGATCTTCCTCCCCTGTACGCATGGCGTGAATTGCAGATCCGCCACTTTGTACGATCTCTACCCTATGGAATTCAGAACTGAGTATATGTCTCTAGAACGGCTGTGTGTGGGTACCGGACCCTTGCGGCACTCCTTAGCTATTTACAAACTCTTGATAGAACCCCCGCCTGATGCTGTCCCTCACTTCATATTAAAATGGGAGACTGACCTTAACCTGTCTCTCACACCTGCCCAAAGAGAGCGAATATTCCGGCTCACATACGAATCATTGATCAGCTCTCGTTATCAGGAGGCCAGTTTTAAACTCGTGTCCCCTCGAGATTGTATGCTCTTATCCCACAGGTCCCATCAATGTGCTGGAGGTGTAGGGTGGAGGAAGGCACCATGTTAGACATTTTTTGGTCTTGTAGCGCTCTATCCCCCTTCTGGGACGAGGTTAAGAGGATTATTTCTCAAGTAACTGAGACTTCCCTCCATTTAGGCCCTGCTCTGTTCCTCCTCAATCATTGCGAGTCCCCAATGCATATCTCTAAGCGCTCCCTGCTTCGATTTTTAGTCCTCGTGGCTCGAGCGTGTATCCCGCAATTTTGGAAGCAAACTGAACCTCCCCCTCTCCCCCTTTGGGTTTTGAAGGTCAATGACACCTGCATGACACTGTTCAAACTTTTAACAAGACCTGGTTCTACTGGATGGAATTCCAACGTACTAGTGAATATCAGACGCTTCTCGGGCCTGTGCCTGCCCCGTAGACCTACAGTGGGATGCTCTGGTGTTTATAGCTAACTGATGGGTTCTTATTCCGGACTATTCTTGACCCTCTGGCCTCGCTCCCTTTTGATTGCTTACACCCCTGGGATCTTCCTCTGGACCCCGATACTGTTGCTGTATAGTCCCCATCCCCCCCTTCCAAAAACCATTTTTTTTTCTCTCTCTCTCTCTTTTCCTTTCCTCTTCTCTTCCCTCTCGTTCTGTGTCTGGGATCTCCCCGCTATTAACAGTATAGAATGTTACTGCTGTCGTTGCAGTTATATGTTTTCACCGTATTTTCTGTATTCTGTATTTTATGTCTTTTTGAAAATCAATAAACTTTGAATTGGAAAAAAAAAAAAAAAAAACAAAAAACAGACTGTTAAAAAACGGACACTAACTGATGCTAACGTAATGACAGTAACCTCTATTACAAAATTGTCTGACCATTGTATAAGCAATGCTATGTCTGTTGCCGCCCCTGCTACCTCCTGTGTCACCTCCTCTACATCATAGATTGTAAGCTCTTGTGTCACCTCCTCTACCTCATAGATTGTAAGCTCTTGTGTCACCTCCTCTACCTCATAGATTGTAAGCTCTTGTGTCACCTCTACCTCATAGATTGTAAGCTCTTGTGTCACCCCCTCTACCTCATAGATTGTAAGCTCTTGTGTCACCTCTACCTCATAGATTGTAAGCTCTTGTGTCACCTCCTCTACCTCATAGATTGTAAGCTCTTGTGTCACCTCCTCTACCTCATAGATTGTAAGCTCTTGTGTCACCTCTACCTCATAGATTGTAAGCTCTTGTGTCACCCCCTCTACCTCATAGATTGTAAGCTCTTGTGTCACCTCTACCTCATAGATTGTAAGCTCTTGTGTCATCTCTACCTCATAGATTGTAAGCTCTTGTGTCACCTCCCCTACCTCATAGATTGTAAGCTCTTGTGTCACCTCTACCTCATAGATTGTAAGCTCTTGTGTCACCTCTACCTCATAGATTGTAAGCTCTTGTGTCACCTCTACCTCATAGATTGTAAGCTCTTGTGTCACCTCCTCTACCTCATAGATTGTAAGCTCTTGTGTCACCTCTACCTCATAGATTGTAAGCTCTTGTGTCACCTCCTCTACCTCATAGATTGTAAGCTCTTGTGTCATCTCTACCTCATAGATTGTAAGCTCTTGTGTCACCTCCTCTACCTCATAGATTGTAAGCTCCTGTGTCACCTCTACCTCATAGATTGTAAGCTCTTGTGTCACCTCCTCTACCTCATAGATTGTAAGCTCTTGTGTCACCTCTACCTCATAGATTGTAAGCTCTTGTGTCACCTCCTCTACCTCATAGATTGTAAGCTCTTGTGTCACCTCCTCTACCTCATAGATTGTAAGCTCTTGTGTCACCTCCTCTACCTCATAGATTGTAAGCTCTTGTGTCACCCCCCTCTACCTCATAGATTGTAAGCTCTTGTGTCACCTCTACCTCATAGATTGTAAGCTCTTGTGTCACCTCTACCTCATAGATTGTAAGCGCTTGTGTCACCTCCTCTACCTCATAGATTGTAAGCTCTTGTGTCACCTCCTCTACCTCATAGATTGTAAGCTCTTGTGTCACCTCCTCTACCTCATAGATTGTAAGCTCTTGTGTCATCTCTACCTCATAGATTGTAAGCTCTTGTGTCACCTCTACCTCATAGATTGTAAGCTCTTGTGTCACCTCCTCTACCTCATAGATTGTAAGCTCTTGTGTCACCTCTACCTCATAGATTGTAAGTACTTGAACCCTACAAGTTGTACAGCGCTGCGGAATATGTTGGCGCTATATAAATAACATTTATTATTATTATTATTATTATTATTTGAGGCTAATCCATTAATTGGATCAGTTAAAAACATTAAAATCAGTGTCCGTTAATGTCTGTTATGATAGGTGTCCGTTTTTTTTTTTTGTTAACGGACACCTTCATAACGGAATCCAACAGTAGTGGGAACGCTGCAGGACAGGGTTCCCTAAGAAGACATAAACCATTTTTTGAAGCTGTCCACTATTACTGCTGTGGCCAGCTCCTGAGATGTCTATTCCACAGATTCGCTGCTGTTTTGGTAAACAAACGTTGTTATCTCTGGAGACCGAACCTTTATTTCTTCAGTTGGAGGGGACGCTGTTGTCTAATAAGGGGATTTTACATGGTCCAGCTTTTCCCTATATTTTTGTACAAACCATTTATACACAGTCATGACAAAAACAATGTCCACCCTCTTTGAATGCAATATGGAACATGATGGACAAGGCAGGAGATGTGCGGCTGTGTAGGGGAAGTAGTACAGTATGGATAGACAGTAGGGGTAGTATTATAATTATTGTTTATTTATATAGCACCATTAATGCTATGTTGCTGTACATTACTATATTAATTCCATGGTGCTCTGTACATTATTATATTAATCCCAGGGTGCTCTGTACATTATTATATTAATCCCATGGTGCTCTGTACATTATTATATTAGTTCCATGGTGCTCTGTACATTATTATATTAATCCCATGGTGCTCTGTACATTATTATATTAATCCCATGGTGCTCTGTACATTATTATATTAATCCCATGGTGTTCTGTACATTATTATATTATTTCCATGGTGCTCTGTACATTATTATATTAATCCCATGGTGCTGTACATTATTATATTAATTCCATGGTGCTCTGTACATTATTATATTAATCCCATGGTGCTCTGTACATTATTATATTAATCCCATGGTGCTCTGTACATTATTATATTAATTCCATGGTGCTCTGTACATTATTATATTAATTCCATGGTGCTGTATATTATTATATTAATTCCATGGTGCTCTGTACATTAGTATATTAATCCCATGGTGCTGTACATTATTATATTAATCCCTTGGTGCTCTGTACATTATTATATTAATCCCATGGTGCTCTGTACATTATTATATTAATTCCATGGTGCTGTACATTATTATATTAATTCCATGGTGCTTTACATTTGAGGATTTACATACGGTACACAAGATATACAAACAGATAATACTAGCAGTGACCACTGGCACAGTGGTTTAGAGGGCCCTGCTCGCAAGGGCTTACAGTCTATGAGGGAAGAGGGATAGAGACAGAAGGTGGGGGTAGAGGCTGTACAGATGGCGGTGTGGTGGCAGTAGTGTTATTGGAGGTTGTACAGATGGCGGTGTGGTGACAGTAGTGTTATTGGGGGATGTACAGATGGCGGTGTGGTGACAGTAGTGTTATTGGGGGATGTACAGATGGCGGTGTGGTGACAGTAGTGTTATTGGAGGTTGTACAGATGGCGGTGTGGTGATAGTAGTGTTATTGGAGGCTGTACAGATGGCGGTGCGGTGACAGTAGTGTTATTGGAGGTTGTACAGATGGTGGTGTGGTGACAGTAGTGTTATTGGGGGATGTACAGATGGCGGTGTGGTGACAGTAGTGTTATTGGAGGCTGTACAGATGGCGGTGTGGTGACAGTAGTGTTATTGGAGGCTGTACAGATGGCGGTGTGGTGACAGTAGTGTTATTGGAGGCTGTACAGATGGCGGTGTGGTGACAGTAGTGTTATTGGAGGCTGTACAGATGGCGGTGTGGTGACAGTAGTGTTATTGGGGGCTGTACAGATGGCGGTGTGGTGACAGTAGTGTTATTGGGGGCTGTACTGGTGGCTGTGTGGTGACAGTAGTGTTATTGGAGGTTGTAGGCCTTCCTGAATAGGTGAGTCTTCAGGGCCTTCTTGAAGCTTGTGACTGTGGGGGTCAGTCTTATGTGTCTTGGTAATGAGTTCCAGAGTATGGGGGATGCCCGGGAGAAGTCTTGGAGACGGTTGTGTGAGGAGCGGATAAGAGCAGAGCGGAGTAGGAGGTCTTTGGAGGATCGGAGGTTACGTGCGGGCAGGTAGCGGGAGATTAGGTCGGAGATATATGGAGGGGACAGGTTGTGGATAGCTTTGTATGTCAGCGTTAGTAATTTGTACTCTATTCGCTGGGCGATGGGTAGCCAGTGAAGGGATTGGCAGAGGGGGCGGCCGATGAAGAACGGGGGGGAGAGGTGTATTAGGCGAGCAGCACAGTATAAGGTGGACTGGAGAGGGCGAGAGTGTTAGCTGGGAGGCCATGGAGAAGGGTGTTACAGTAGTCTAGGCGGGAGATTATGAGGGCATGGACTAGCATCTTTGTAGTTTCAGGGGTGAGAAAGGAGCAGAGTCGATGGATGTTCTTGAGTTGGAGGCGTCAGGAGGTGTTGAGGGTTTGGATGCCCAGCTTGAAGGATAGGTCAGAGTCTAAGGTTATCCCATGGCAGTGGGCTTGTGGGACTGGGGTGAGAGTGGTTCTGTTAACTATGATAGATGGGTCAGGTAGAGGGGCCATGCAAGGTGGGGCAAAGATGATGAACTCCGTTTTCTCCATGTTGAGTTTGAGAAAGCGGGAGGAGAGAAAGGAGGCTACGGCTGCGAGACATTCTGGGACTCTGTACAACAGAGAGGTTATGTCAGGACAACTGTGGATCACAGTTCTAGTGTTCCCAGCTGTCTGGGTGCAAGTCTGAAGTAAATTTAGTTCTGGCTTCACTGCTTAACGCCCTAAAACCCTAACAACTAACTTCTCTAACGGAGGCCGCCGTTCACGCAGCACTGACTATGATGAAGGAGAGTTGCCCCGCCTCCTGATGCCGTCTACTTGCTGCGTGTCAGCAAAAACGTCTCAGCGTGTGACCTCTGACATGCGTATCATAGGTTAGCCATCAGGAGTCTATGGGTTCTGCGGGGAAACCGCTGTTTTAGCGGTCCGGCTCTTTATCGCTTGGGTCCCCCATTATGGGAAAGCTTGCTGGGTCATGTCCCTTAGTCATGTGATCCTTCTTCTCTGTAGTCTTCTGATCTGTAAAATGGCAGCCACCATTTTCAGGGATTTGTGCAGAACAAATCTCATACGTTTTGGACTTGCCAAAATCCAAAACTTTTGGCAAATTTGTAACTAATTTGATTTACCCTGGATCGATTTGCTCATCTGTAAAGGGGAGTCCTATTTCTGAACTGTGGTGATTGGGTAATCTCCTATGACTTTGGGTCAGATTCGCTAGATGCTGTGTCTGATTCGATTCAGCCCAAATAAATTCTTATAGTTCTTATATATTGCTGATGCCACAATCTAGGGAGGTCAGCTTATACGTCTGAGCTGCAGTGAAGTCACGATCTGGAGGTTTTCATATAATTTTGAACTGTGGTGATGTCATGGTCTGGGGACCATCTAGCTGACTGTTGTCAATGATGTCACAATGTTCACTTTTAACTGTGCTGTATACCATGCATTCCCTGTCCCCAAGATCTGGAGTAATGGAATCAGCCAACGCAGCATGCCAGTGAGATCTCTTTATGAAGCTGGAACACTAGAGGAACATGGAGACCGGCTGCTAGATTGAGACACATGAAGTCACTCTCGTCCTGAGGTCGGCAGTGCTATGGAGCGCTTCGTTTTGCTGGCTGAGAGATTTGCTTTTAATGTTCATTTCTAAGTGACAATTTCCGCTGCAGGAAGTTCATTAACAGGCTCATTAGTGGCGCGGGCTTCACTGCAGAAACCACTCATCGGGGCGGCAGCTGGAAGCAGCTAATGCATATGCTAATAACAAGAATGTGATGGCATTTGGAGGAAGGACAGTGACATATCGGATCTATCTCCAAGAACAAGAGCGGAGGACGGTAAACAGAATGACAGCCGCTAGCAAAGTATTTATAGACTAGGAGACGTCTTCCAGGCCCCTGCTCAATGCAAACTCTTGGAAACATTGTGCCCCATGAATAATTCAGCAAGAACGAGGGAAAGGCGCCCTCATATTTATCGAGTCTCCTCCAACAAGTGTAAATTTGCAGCGCTAGCCGTCGGAGTGATCACAGATGGAGCCGTTAGACCTGCGTATTAAGGACACGCTTCTCCTTATTTATTCACTTGGGGGGCCACTAAACACATTGAAATTCTTATTCTGAGCAAATATTATTGTTTCTAGTGGTTCATTAATGATGAATCCTTATCTTCTGATCTTATGCAGAGTGACAATGGGCATCAGAGTAGGCACTGGAGTGGCAGCACTCTATCCATAACACAAAGTATAACACTGTATAACACTGTCAGGGCTCCTAGGACTGTATATCTATAATATGTAGTGTATGACACTGTCAGGGCTCCTAGGACTATATATCTATAATACATAGTGTATGACACTGTCAGGACTCCTAGGACTATGTATCTATAATACATAGTGTATGACACTGTCAGGGCTCCTAGGACTGTATATCTATAATACATAGTGTATGACACTGTCAGGGCACCTAGGACTATATATCTATAATACATAGTGTATGACACTGTCAGGGCTCCTAGGACTATATATCTATAATACATAGTGTATGACACTGTCAGGACTCCTAGGACTGTATATCTATAATACATAGTGTATGACACTGTCAGGTCTCCTAGGACTGTATATCTATAATACATAGTGTATGACACTGTCAGGGCTCCTAGGACTATATATCTATAATACATAGTTTTATTACACTGTCAGGACTCCTAGGACTATATATCTATAATACATAGTGTATGACACTGTCAGGGCTCCTAGGACTATATATCTATAATACATAGTGTATGACACTGTCAGGACTCCTAGGACTATATATCTATAACACATAGTGTATGATACTGTCAGGACTCCTAGGACTATATATCTATAATACATAGTGTATGACACTGTCAGGACTCCTAGGACTATATATCTATAATACATAGTTTATGACACTGTCAGGGCTCCTAGGACTATATATCTATAAAACATAGTGTATGACACTGTCAGGACTCCTAGGACTATATATCTATAATACATAGTGTATGACACTGTCAGGACTCCTAGGACTATATATATCTATAATACATAGTGTATGACACTGTCAGGGCTCCTAGGACTATATATCTATAATACATAGTGTATGACACTGTCAGGGCTCCTAGGACTATATATCTATAATACATAGTGTATGATACTGTCAGGACTCCTAGGACTATATATCTATAATACATAGTGTATGACACTGTCAGGACTCCTAGGACTATATATCTATAATACATAGTTTATGACACTGTCAGGGCTCCTAGGACTATATATCTATAAAACATAGTGTATGACACTGTCAGGGCTCCTAGGACTATATATCTATAATACATAGTGTATGACACTGTCAGGACTCCTAGGACTATATATCTATAATACATAGTGTATGACACTGTCAGGACTCCTAGGACTATATATATCTATAATACATAGTGTATGACACTGTCAGGGCTCCTAGGACTATATATCTAAAATACATAGTGTATGACACTGTCAGGGCTCCTAGGACTATATATCTATAATACATAGTGTATGACACTGTCAGGATTCCTAGGATTATATATCTATAATACATAGTGTATGACACTGTCAGGGCTCCTAGGACTATATATCTATAATACATAGTGTATGACACTGTCAGGGCTCCTAGGACCATACTGTATATCTATAATACATAGTGTATGACACTGTAAGGGGTCCTAGGACTATATATCTATAATACATAGTGTATGACACTGTCAGGACTCCTAGTACTATATATCTATAATACATAGTGTATGACACTGTCAGGACTCCTAGGACTATATATCTATAATACATAGTGTATGACACTGTCAGGACTCCTAGGACTATATATCTATAATACACAGTGTATGACACTGTCAGGACTCCTAGGACTATATATATCTATAATACATAGTGTATGACACTGTCAGGGCTCCTAGGACTGTATATCTATAATACATAGTGTATGACACTGTCAGGGCTCCTAGGACTATATATCTATAATACATAGTGTATGACACTGTCAGGGCTCCTAGGACCATACTGTATATCTATAATACATAGTGTATGACACTGTAAGGGGTCCTAGGACTATATATCTATAATACATAGTGTATGACACTGTCAGGACTCCTAGTACTATATATCTATAATACATAGTGTATGACACTGTCAGGACTCCTAGGACTATATATCTATAATACATAGTGTATGACACTGTCAGGACTCCTAGGACTATATATCTATAATACACAGTGTATGACACTGTCAGGACTCCTAGGACTATATATATCTATAATACATAGTGTATGACACTGTCAGGGCTCCTAGGACTGTATATCTATAATACATAGTGTATGACACTGTCAGGGCTCCTAGGACTATATATCTATAATACATAGTGTATGACACTGTCAGGGCTCCTAGGACTATATATCTATAATACATAGTGTATGACACTGTCAGGATTCCTAGGACTATATATCTATAATACATAGTGTATGACACTGTCATGGCTTCTGGGACTATATATCTATAATACATAGTGTATGACACTGTCAGGGCTCCTAGGACTATATATCTATAATACATAGTGTATGACACTGTCAGGGCTCCTAGGGCTATATATCTATAATACATAGTGTATGACACTGTCAGGGCTCCTAGGACTATATATCTATAATACATAGTGTATGACACTGTCAGGACTCCTAGGACTATATATCTATAATACATAGTGTATGACACTGTCAGGGCTCCTAGGACTATATATCTATAATACATAGTGTGTGACACCGTCAGGGCTCCTAGTACTATATATCTATAATACATAGTGTATGACACTGTCAGGGCTCCTAGGACTATATATCTATAATACATAGTGTATGACACTGTCAGGACTCCTAGGACTATGTATCTATAATACATAGTGTATGACACTGTCAGCGCTCCTAGGACTGTATATCTATAATACATAGTGTATGACACTGTCAGGGCTCCTAGGACTATATATCTATAATACATAGCGTGTGACACTGTCAGGGCTCCTAGGACTATATATCTATAATACATAGTGTGTGACACTGTCAGGAATCATTGACTGCCTTCTGCTGATCACACAGATGCTCCAGCATCCAGCGAGTTGGGATATGGCGGATGAGGTATGCTATTGTGTCACTGCAAGTCTAGTAAGGTGTTCTTAGTCACATAAGCAGCTGGAATGCACAGACACTTTTCTGGCCATGAGCAGCACCTTCTTTAAGCCACCATTTGCATTCCTAAAGGGGCACATCTCCAAATTTATGAAAATAATGATAACAATGACCATATTCTAGGTGTGGATGTGGCCTGGCTGCAATGGAGATCACAGGTGTAGGATGGTCCTGGTGGTCCTGGATGGTCCTGGTTCACTGGTGATGGCTCTTCATGTGAGCATGGGGGATGCAGTTCCTACATTTGTGCTTACATGGCTATAGATTATTTTCTACTTGCAGATCTTGCACTGTTCCATGGATTTGTCATTACATAATGAACAGAAAAATTTCCACACCAGAGATGATCACAGATCTTCCGCCACCATCAGCAGCGCTGAAAGTCTGTCTGCCGGTGCCGCCACCTGCACCACCCAATGCTTGCCTTAGGTCTGCTCCTGACAAGTTTTTTTATGTTATGGCCACATGTTGGCTCCCACTATTATCACCACCAACACTCTCTGCCCCCAGGTGCCCCTACCAGCACGGCTACCAATGCCCCATCCCCTGCCATTACTACCACCACCAACAGCAGTGTAACAAATTTGGTAATGGGGTACTCTCATATACTATGGACTCTCTGACATTATCAGTGACTTTTGCACTCACAGCCCCTAATGCAAAGACATTGAAAAGTCCACCTGGGTCACATATCACGTGATCCTCTTGTTCCCTGCATGTTCCACATGGCACTGGCCCTTTTTAGTTCCTCTGAAACAAATCACAAAACTTTCAGTTTAGTTGGGAACCAACCTTTTTGTGAATTTTGGATTGAATGCAATTCATTATTGGTTTGCCCACCACTAGTCCTTACATGTTTTAGGCTGGTGGCAACATAGTCTTGTATGTTCTAGGCTGGTGGTTACATAGTCTTGTATGTTCTAGGCTGGTGGTTACATAGTCCTTGTATGTTCTAGGCTGGTGGTTACATGGTCCTTGTATGTTCTAGGCTGGTGGTTACATGGTCCTTGTATGTTCTAGGCTGGTGATTACATGGTCCTTGTATGTTCTAGGCTGGTGGTTACATAGTCCTTGTATGTTCTAGGCTAGTGGCAATATGGTTCTTGTGCTTTGTGGGCTGGTGGTTACAAGGTTCTTGTATGTTCTAGGCTGGTGGTTACATAGTCCTTGTATGTTCTAGGCTAGTGGCAATATGGTTCTTGTGCTTTGTGGGCTGGTGGTTACAAGGTTCTTGTATGTTCTAGGCTGGTGGTTACATGGTCCTTGTATGTTCTAGGCTGCTTGTTACATGGTCCTTGTATGTTCTAGGCTGGTGGTTACATGGTCCTTGTATGTTCTAGGCTAGTGGTTACATGGTCCTTGTATGTTCTAGGCTGCTTGTTACATGGTCCTTGTATGTTCTAGGCTGGTGGTTACATGATCCTTGTATGTTCTAGGCTAGAGGCAATATGGTTCTTGTGCTTTGTGGGCTGGTGGTTACATGGTCCTTGTATGTTCTAGGCTGGTGGTTACATGGTCCTTGTATGTTCTAGGCTGGTGGTTACATAGTCCTTGTATGTTCTAGTCTGGTGGTTACATAGTCCTTGTATGTTCTAGGCTGGTGGTTACATGGTCCTTATGTTTTGTGTGCTGGTAGGTTACAAGGTTCTTGTATGTTCTAGGCTGGTGGTTACAAGGTTCTTGTATGTTCTAGGCTGGTGGTTACATTGTCCTTGTATGTTCTAGGCTGCTTGTTACATGGTCCTTTTATGTTCTAGGCTGGTAGTTACATGGTCCTTGTATGTTCTAGGCTAGTGGCAATATGGTTCTTGTGCTTTGTGGGCTGGTGGTTACAAGGTTCTTGTATGTTCTAGGCTGGTGGTTACATGGTCCTTGTATGTTCTAGGCTGGTGGTTACATGGTCCTTGTATGTTCTAGGCTGCTTGTTACATGGTCCTTGTATGTTCTAGGCTGCTTGTTACATGGTCCTTGTATGTTCTAGGCTGGTGGTTACATGGTCCTTGTATGTTCTAGGCTGGTGGTTACATAGTCCTTGTATGTTCTAGGCTGGTGGTTACATAGTCCTTGTATGTTCTAGTCTGGTGGTTACATAGTCCTTGTATGTTCTAGGCTGGTGGTTACATGGTCCTTATGTTTTGTGTGCTGGTAGGTTACAAGGTTCTTGTATGTTCTAGGCTGGTGGTTACAAGGTTCTTGTATGTTCTAGGCTGGTGGTTACATTGTCCTTGTATGTTCTAGGCTGCTTGTTACATGGTCCTTTTATGTTCTAGGCTGGTAGTTACATGGTCCTTGTATGTTCTAGGCTAGTGGCAATATGGTTCTTGTGCTTTGTGGGCTGGTGGTTACAAGGTTCTTGTATGTTCTAGGCTGGTGGTTACATGGTCCTTGTATGTTCTAGGCTGGTGGTTACATGGTCCTTGTATGTTCTAGGCTGCTTGTTACATGGTCCTTGTATGTTCTAGGCTGATGGTTACATGGTCCTTGTATGTTCTAGGCTAGTGGTTACATGGTCCTTGTATGTTCTAGGCTGCTTGTTACATGGTCCTTGTATGTTCTAGGCTAGTGGCAATATGGTTCTTGTGCTTTGTGGGCTGGTGGTTACATGGTCCTTGTATGTTCTAGGCTGGTGGTTACATGGTCCTTGTATGTTCTAGGCTGGTGGTTACATGGTCCTTGTATGTTCTAGGCTGGTGGTTACATGGTCCTTGTATGTTCTAGGCTAGTGGCAATATGGTTCTTGTGCTTTGTGGGCTGGTGGTTACAAGGTTCTTGTATGTTCTAGGCTGGTGGTTACATAGTCCTTGTATGTTCTAGGCTGGTAGTTACATGGTCCTTGTATGTTCTAGGCTAGTGGCAATATGGTTCTTGTGCTTTGTGGGCTGGTGGTTACAAGGTTCTTGTATGTTCTAGGCTGGTGGTTACATGGTCCTTGTATGTTCTAGGCTGGTGGTTACATGGTCCTTGTATGTTCTAGGCTGCTTGTTACATGGTCCTTGTATGTTCTAGGCTGCTTGTTACATGGTCCTTGTATGTTCTAGGCTGGTGGTTACATGGTCCTTGTATGTTCTAGGCTGGTGGTTACATAGTCCTTGTATGTTCTAGGCTGGTGGTTACATAGTCCTTGTATGTTCTAGGCTGGTGGTTACATAGTCCTTGTATGTTCTAGTCTGGTGGTTACATAGTCCTTGTATGTTCTAGGCTGGTGGTTACATGGTCCTTATGTTTTGTGTGCTGGTAGGTTACAAGGTTCTTGTATGTTCTAGGCTGGTGGTTACAAGGTTCTTGTATGTTCTAGGCTGGTGGTTACATTGTCCTTGTATGTTCTAGGCTGCTTGTTACATGGTCCTTTTATGTTCTAGGCTGGTAGTTACATGGTCCTTGTATGTTCTAGGCTAGTGGCAATATGGTTCTTGTGCTTTGTGGGCTGGTGGTTACAAGGTTCTTGTATGTTCTAGGCTGGTGGTTACATGGTCCTTGTATGTTCTAGGCTGGTGGTTACATGGTCCTTGTATGTTCTAGGCTGCTTGTTACATGGTCCTTGTATGTTCTAGGCTGCTTGTTACATGGTCCTTGTATGTTCTAGGCTGCTTGTTACATGGTCCTTGTATGTTCTAGGCTGGTGGTTACATGGTCCTTGTATGTTCTAGGCTGGTGGTTACATAGTCCTTGTATGTTCTAGGCTGGTGGTTACATAGTCCTTGTATGTTCTAGGCTGGTGGTTACATAGTCCTTGTATGTTCTAGTCTGGTGGTTACATAGTCCTTGTATGTTCTAGGCTGGTGGTTACATGGTCCTTATGTTTTGTGTGCTGGTAGGTTACAAGGTTCTTGTATGTTCTAGGCTGGTGGTTACAAGGTTCTTGTATGTTCTAGGCTGGTGGTTACATTGTCCTTGTATGTTCTAGGCTGCTTGTTACATGGTCCTTTTATGTTCTAGGCTGGTAGTTACATGGTCCTTGTATGTTCTAGGCTAGTGGCAATATGGTTCTTGTGCTTTGTGGGCTGGTGGTTACAAGGTTCTTGTATGTTCTAGGCTGGTGGTTACATGGTCCTTGTATGTTCTAGGCTGGTGGTTACATAGTCCTTGTATGTTCTAGGCTAGTGGCAATATGGTTCTTGTGCTTTGTGGGCTGGTGGTTACAAGGTTCTTGTATGTTCTAGGCTGGTGGTTACATAGTCCTTGTATGTTCTAGGCTAGTGGCAATATGGTTCTTGTGCTTTGTGGGCTGGTGGTTACAAGGTTCTTGTATGTTCTAGGCTGGTGGTTACATGGTCCTTGTATGTTCTAGGCTGCTTGTTACATGGTCCTTGTATGTTCTAGGCTGGTGGTTACATGGTCCTTGTATGTTCTAGGCTAGTGGTTACATGGTCCTTGTATGTTCTAGGCTGCTTGTTACATGGTCCTTGTATGTTCTAGGCTGGTGGTTACATGATCCTTGTATGTTCTAGGCTAGAGGCAATATGGTTCTTGTGCTTTGTGGGCTGGTGGTTACATGGTCCTTGTATGTTCTAGGCTGGTGGTTACATGGTCCTTGTATGTTCTAGGCTGGTGGTTACATAGTCCTTGTATGTTCTAGTCTGGTGGTTACATAGTCCTTGTATGTTCTAGGCTGGTGGTTACATGGTCCTTATGTTTTGTGTGCTGGTAGGTTACAAGGTTCTTGTATGTTCTAGGCTGGTGGTTACAAGGTTCTTGTATGTTCTAGGCTGGTGGTTACATTGTCCTTGTATGTTCTAGGCTGCTTGTTACATGGTCCTTTTATGTTCTAGGCTGGTAGTTACATGGTCCTTGTATGTTCTAGGCTAGTGGCAATATGGTTCTTGTGCTTTGTGGGCTGGTGGTTACAAGGTTCTTGTATGTTCTAGGCTGGTGGTTACATGGTCCTTGTATGTTCTAGGCTGGTGGTTACATGGTCCTTGTATGTTCTAGGCTGCTTGTTACATGGTCCTTGTATGTTCTAGGCTGCTTGTTACATGGTCCTTGTATGTTCTAGGCTGGTGGTTACATGGTCCTTGTATGTTCTAGGCTGGTGGTTACATAGTCCTTGTATGTTCTAGGCTGGTGGTTACATAGTCCTTGTATGTTCTAGTCTGGTGGTTACATAGTCCTTGTATGTTCTAGGCTGGTGGTTACATGGTCCTTATGTTTTGTGTGCTGGTAGGTTACAAGGTTCTTGTATGTTCTAGGCTGGTGGTTACAAGGTTCTTGTATGTTCTAGGCTGGTGGTTACATTGTCCTTGTATGTTCTAGGCTGCTTGTTACATGGTCCTTTTATGTTCTAGGCTGGTAGTTACATGGTCCTTGTATGTTCTAGGCTAGTGGCAATATGGTTCTTGTGCTTTGTGGGCTGGTGGTTACAAGGTTCTTGTATGTTCTAGGCTGGTGGTTACATGGTCCTTGTATGTTCTAGGCTGGTGGTTACATGGTCCTTGTATGTTCTAGGCTGCTTGTTACATGGTCCTTGTATGTTCTAGGCTGATGGTTACATGGTCCTTGTATGTTCTAGGCTAGTGGTTACATGGTCCTTGTATGTTCTAGGCTGCTTGTTACATGGTCCTTGTATGTTCTAGGCTAGTGGCAATATGGTTCTTGTGCTTTGTGGGCTGGTGGTTACATGGTCCTTGTATGTTCTAGGCTGGTGGTTACATGGTCCTTGTATGTTCTAGGCTGGTGGTTACATGGTCCTTGTATGTTCTAGGCTGGTGGTTACATGGTCCTTGTATGTTCTAGGCTAGTGGCAATATGGTTCTTGTGCTTTGTGGGCTGGTGGTTACAAGGTTCTTGTATGTTCTAGGCTGGTGGTTACATAGTCCTTGTATGTTCTAGGCTGGTAGTTACATGGTCCTTGTATGTTCTAGGCTAGTGGCAATATGGTTCTTGTGCTTTGTGGGCTGGTGGTTACAAGGTTCTTGTATGTTCTAGGCTGGTGGTTACATGGTCCTTGTATGTTCTAGGCTGGTGGTTACATGGTCCTTGTATGTTCTAGGCTGCTTGTTACATGGTCCTTGTATGTTCTAGGCTGCTTGTTACATGGTCCTTGTATGTTCTAGGCTGGTGGTTACATGGTCCTTGTATGTTCTAGGCTGGTGGTTACATAGTCCTTGTATGTTCTAGGCTGGTGGTTACATAGTCCTTGTATGTTCTAGGCTGGTGGTTACATAGTCCTTGTATGTTCTAGTCTGGTGGTTACATAGTCCTTGTATGTTCTAGGCTGGTGGTTACATGGTCCTTATGTTTTGTGTGCTGGTAGGTTACAAGGTTCTTGTATGTTCTAGGCTGGTGGTTACAAGGTTCTTGTATGTTCTAGGCTGGTGGTTACATTGTCCTTGTATGTTCTAGGCTGCTTGTTACATGGTCCTTTTATGTTCTAGGCTGGTAGTTACATGGTCCTTGTATGTTCTAGGCTAGTGGCAATATGGTTCTTGTGCTTTGTGGGCTGGTGGTTACAAGGTTCTTGTATGTTCTAGGCTGGTGGTTACATGGTCCTTGTATGTTCTAGGCTGGTGGTTACATGGTCCTTGTATGTTCTAGGCTGCTTGTTACATGGTCCTTGTATGTTCTAGGCTGCTTGTTACATGGTCCTTGTATGTTCTAGGCTGCTTGTTACATGGTCCTTGTATGTTCTAGGCTGGTGGTTACATGGTCCTTGTATGTTCTAGGCTGGTGGTTACATAGTCCTTGTATGTTCTAGGCTGGTGGTTACATAGTCCTTGTATGTTCTAGGCTGGTGGTTACATAGTCCTTGTATGTTCTAGTCTGGTGGTTACATAGTCCTTGTATGTTCTAGGCTGGTGGTTACATGGTCCTTATGTTTTGTGTGCTGGTAGGTTACAAGGTTCTTGTATGTTCTAGGCTGGTGGTTACAAGGTTCTTGTATGTTCTAGGCTGGTGGTTACATTGTCCTTGTATGTTCTAGGCTGCTTGTTACATGGTCCTTTTATGTTCTAGGCTGGTAGTTACATGGTCCTTGTATGTTCTAGGCTAGTGGCAATATGGTTCTTGTGCTTTGTGGGCTGGTGGTTACAAGGTTCTTGTATGTTCTAGGCTGGTGGTTACATGGTCCTTGTATGTTCTAGGCTGGTGGTTACATGGTCCTTGTATGTTCTAGGCTGCTTGTTACATGGTCCTTGTATGTTCTAGGCTGGTGGTTACATGGTCCTTGTATGTTCTAGGCTAGTGGTTACATGGTCCTTGTATGTTCTAGGCTGCTTGTTACATGGTCCTTGTATGTTCTAGGCTAGTGGCAATATGGTTCTTGTGCTTTGTGGGCTGGTGGTTACATGGTCCTTGTATGTTCTAGGCTGGTGGTTACATGGTCCTTGTATGTTCTAGGCTGGTGGTTACATGGTCCTTGTATGTTCTAGGCTGGTGGTTACATGGTCCTTGTATGTTCTAGGCTAGTGGCAATATGGTTCTTGTGCTTTGTGGGCTGGTGGTTACAAGGTTCTTGTATGTTCTAGGCTGGTGGTTACATAGTCCTTGTATGTTCTAGGCTGGTGGTTACATGGTCCTTGTATGTTCTAGGCTGTTGGCAATATGGTTCTTGTGCTTTGTGGGCTGGTGGTTACAAGGTTCTTGTATGTTCTAGGCTGGTGGTTACATAGTCCTTGTATGTTCTAGGCTGGTGGTTACATGGTCCTTGTATGTTCTAGGCTGTTGGCAATATGGTTCTTGTGCTTTGTGGGCTGGTGGTTACAAGGTTCTTGTATGTTCTAGGCTGGTGGTTACATGGTCCTTGTATGTTCTAGGCTGCTTGTTACATGGTCCTTTTATGTTCTAGGCTGGTAGTTACATGGTCCTTGTATGTTCTAGGCTGTTGGCAATATGGTTCTTGTGCTTTGTGGGCTGGTGGTTACAAGGTTCTTGTATGTTCTAGGCTGGTGGTTACATGGTCCTTGTATGTTCTAGGCTGCTTGTTACATGGTCCTTTTATGTTCTAGGCTGGTAGTTACATGGTCCTTGTATGTTCTAGGCTAGTGGCAATATGGTTCTTGTGCTTTGTGGGCTGGTGGTTACAAGGTTCTTGTATGTTCTAGGCTGGTGGTTACATGGTCCTTGTATGTTCTAGGCTGCTTGTTACATGGTCCTTGTATGTTCTAGGCTAGTGGTTACATGGTCCTTGTATGTTCTAGGCTGCTTGTTACATGGTCCTTGTATGTTCTAGGCTGGTGGTTACATGGTCCTTGTATGTTCTAGGCTAGTGGCAATATGGTTCTTGTGCTTTGTGGGCTGGTGGTTACATGGTCCTTGTATGTTCTAGGCTGGTGGTTACATGGTCCTTGTATGTTCTAGGCTGGTGGTTACATGGTCCTTGTATGTTCTAGGCTGGTGGTTACATGGTCCTTGTATGTTCTAGGCTAGTGGCAATATGGTTCTTGTGCTTTGTGGGCTGGTGGTTACAAGGTTCTTGTATGTTCTAGGCTGGTGGTTACATAGTCCTTGTATGTTCTAGGCTGGTGGTTACATGGTCCTTGTATGTTCTAGGCTGTTGGCAATATGGTTCTTGTGCTTTGTGGGCTGGTGGTTACAAGGTTCTTGTATGTTCTAGGCTGGTGGTTACATAGTCCTTGTATGTTCTAGGCTGGTGGTTACATGGTCCTTGTATGTTCTAGGCTGTTGGCAATATGGTTCTTGTGCTTTGTGGGCTGGTGGTTACAAGGTTCTTGTATGTTCTAGGCTGGTGGTTACATAGTCCTTGTATGTTCTAGGCTGGTGGTTACATGGTCCTTGTATGTTCTAGGCTGTTGGCAATATGGTCCTTATGGTCCTTGTGCTTTGTGGTAATGACCTTGTTCTTGTATTATGCAGATATAGGTCCTTTGTATGGTCTAATCTTGTTTATGGTCTAGACTGGCATTTTTCTGCTCTTGGGCAGCGGTTACCTGCAGTGTCTATGACACACGGTGAATGAGATTTGTGTTTTCTCCACAGACGGTGTTTGCGGTGTCATCTTTCTCACTATTTGTCTTGTTTCTTTGCAGTTTTCATTCCTGCTGCATTCAGTGTAAACACTTCCCTGCCTCTCGCTGCAGTCATTAATCCAGCGCTCGCTGCACAGCAATGATCTGCACGGTGAGAGCGGCGCACTTCATCACTTGATTTATCAGTTTGTATCCAGGTGGGAAATAAATGTAAACACAGATAGTAAATCACTTAATCCTTGAGATGGATCTGGAGATGCAGGCGGCGAGCACAGGCCTGGAATACGGCAATTCTCTCCACATCTGACTCTGTGAAGGGGAGATGCTCTCAGGGTTGTGGCAGGTATTCGGCTCCACCATGTCCATCAGTTTCTCATTGATTTTTGTCCTTTTCTTGCTTGTGATCACTCAGCCGGGACATGACACTAATTACAACTGTCTTATGCCAGGATGCAGGAGGAGAAGAGGCCACAGAGCTGGAGGTGCCGTCTACGGTCTATACATCTGCAGCTCTGGCCTAGGCTGTGGAGGAAGATCTAGAGTGATTCTAAAACTGAACACAACTCACTGTAGGGAGTCAGGAGCGCAGTCATGGAAAAAGAGCAATCCTAGAAAGAGATCAGTCATGGATGGAGCTCAGTCACATAAGGAGTTCAGTCATAGAAGGAGCTCAGTCACTGAAGGGGTTCAGTCATGGATGGAGCTCAGTCACTGAAGAGGTTCAGTCATAGAAGGAGCTCAGTCACATAAGGAGTTCAGTCATAGAAGGAGCTCAGTCACAGAAGGGGTTCAGTCATAGAAGGAGCTCAGTCATAGAAGGAGCTCAGTCACTGAAGAGGTTCAGTCATAGAAGGAGCTCAGTCATTGAAGGGGTTCAGTCATAGAAGGAGCTCAGTCATAGAAGGAGTTCAGTCAGTCATAGAAGGAGCTCAGTCACAGAAGGGGTTCAGTCATAGAAGGAGCTCAGTCACATAAGGAGTTCAGTCATAGAAGGAGCTCAGTCACATAAGGAGTTCAGTCATAGAAGGAGCTCAGTCATTGAAGGGGTTCAGTCATAGAAGGAGCTCAGTCATAGAAGGAGTTCAGTCAGTCATAGAAGGAGCTCAGTCACAGAAGGGGTTCAGTCATAGAAGGAGCTCAGTCACATAAGGAGTTCAGTCATAGAAGGAGCTCAGTCACTGAAGGGGTTCAGTCATGGATGGAGCTCAGTCACTGAAGAGGTTCAGTCATAGAAGGAGCTCAGTCACATAAGGAGTTCAGTCAGTCATAGAAGGAGCTCAGTCACAGAAGGGGTTCAGTCATAGATGGAGCTCAGTCACTGAAGAGGTTCAGTCATAGAAGGAGCTCAGTCACTGAAGAGGTTCAGTCATAGAAGGAGCTCAGTCACATAAGGAGTTCAGTCAGTCATAGAAGGAGCTCAGTCACTGAAGGGGTTCAGTCATGGATGGAGCTCAGTCACTGAAGAGGTTCAGTCATAGAAGGAGCTCAGTTACATAAGGAGTTCAGTCATAGAAGGAGCTCAGTCACAGAAGGGGTTCAGTCATAGAAGGAGCTCAGTCATAGAAGGAGCTCAGTCACTGAAGAGGTTCAGTCATAGAAGGAGCTCAGTCATTGAAGGAGCTCAGTCACTGAAGAGGTTCAGTCATAGAAGGAGCTCAGTCACATAAGGAGTTCAGTCAGTCATAGAAGGAGCTCAGTCACAGAAGGGGTTCAGTCATAGAAGGAGCTCAGTCACATAAGGAGTTCAGTCATAGAAGGAGCTCAGTCACTGAAGGGGTTCAGTCATAGAAGGAGCTCAGTCACTGAAGAGGTTCAGTCATAGAAGGAGCTCAGTCACATAAGGAGTTCAGTCAGTCATAGAAGGAGCTCAGTCACATAAGGAGTTCAGTCATAGAAGGAGCTCAGTCACTGAAGGGGTTCAGTCATGGATGGAGCTCAGTCACTGAAGAGGTTCAGTCATAGAAGGAGCTCAGTCACATAAGGAGTTCAGTCAGTCATAGAAGGAGCTCAGTCACAGAAGGGGTTCAGTCATGGATGGAGCTCAGTCACTGAAGAGGTTCAGTCATAGAAGGAGCTCAGTCACATAACGAGTTCAGTCATAGAAGGAGCTCAGTCACAGAAGGGGTTCAGTCATAGAAGGAGCTCAGTCATAGAAGGAGCTCAGTCACTGAAGAGGTTCAGTCATAGAAGGAGCTCAGTCATTGAAGGGGTTCAGTCATAGAAGGAGCTCAGTCATAGAAGGAGTTCAGTCAGTCATAGAAGGAGCTCAGTCACAGAAGGGGTTCAGTCATAGAAGGAGCTCAGTCACATAAGGAGTTCAGTCATAGAAGGAGCTCAGTCACTGAAGGGGTTCAGTCATGGATGGAGCTCAGTCACTGAAGAGGTTCAGTCATAGAAGGAGCTCAGTCACATAAGGAGTTCAGTCAGTCATAGAAGGAGCTCAGTCACAGAAGGGGTTCAGTCATGGATGGAGCTCAGTCACTGAAGAGGTTCAGTCATAGAAGGAGCTCAGTCACTGAAGAGGTTCAGTCATAGAAGGAGCTCAGTCACATAAGGAGTTCAGTCAGTCATAGAAGGAGCTCAGTCACTGAAGAGGTTCAGTCATAGAAGGAGCTCAGTCACATAAGGAGTTCAGTCATAGAAGGAGCTCAGTCACTGAAGGGGTTCAGTCATGGATGGAGCTCAGTCACTGAAGAGGTTCAGTCATAGAAGGAGCTCAGTCACATAAGGAGTTCAGTCATAGAAGGAGCTCAGTCACAGAAGGGGTTCAGTCATAGAAGGAGCTCAGTCATAGAAGGAGCTCAGTCACTGAAGAGGTTCAGTCATAGAAGGAGCTCAGTCATTGAAGGAGCTCAGTCACTGAAGAGGTTCAGTCATAGAAGGAGCTCAGTCACATAAGGAGTTCAGTCAGTCATAGAAGGAGCTCAGTCACAGAAGGGGTTCAGTCATAGAAGGAGCTCAGTCACATAAGGAGTTCAGTCATAGAAGGAGCTCAGTCACTGAAGGGGTTCAGTCATAGAAGGAGCTCAGTCACTGAAGAGGTTCAGTCATAGAAGGAGCTCAGTCACATAAGGAGTTCAGTCAGTCATAGAAGGAGCTCAGTCACATAAGGAGTTCAGTCATAGAAGGAGCTCAGTCACTGAAGGGGTTCAGTCATGGATGGAGCTCAGTCACTGAAGAGGTTCAGTCATAGAAGGAGCTCAGTCACATAAGGAGTTCAGTCAGTCATAGAAGGAGCTCAGTCACAGAAGGGGTTCAGTCATAGAAGGAGCTCAGTCACTGAAGGGGTTCAGTCATAGAAGGAGCTCAGTCACTGAAGGGGTTCAGTCAGTCATGGATGGAGCTCAGTTACAGAAGGGGTTCAGTCAGTCATGGATGGAGCTGTATCTGCTGTGCTCTAAAAGGGTTATCCCACAAATTGAAAAAAAAAAACCTCTTACTCTTTGGAGTCATGCACACCATTATATTATCACTAT